>JANRMT010061414.1:35154051-35176676 GCA_026402145.1 Polypterus bichir lapradei | reverse complement strand
TACAGCTTACTTACAAAAGTTAAGCAGGTTTCATTTTGAAATTCTACACGTAACGGTCATAACGGTCGACAACTTCCGCCATGTTGAACTTTCTTATTTATGGTCCCATCTTCATGAAATTTGGTAGGCGGCTTCCCTTCGCTAACCGAAACCGATGTACATACTTATTTTGGTGCTATGACACCACTGTCAACCACCATATTGAACTTTCCAACGGTCTTTGTTACTTATGGGCCCATCTTCAAGAAATTTGGTACGCGGGTTCCCAACGCTAACTGAATCCTACTTATGTACATATATAAGTCCATAGCCTGCAGCTCGGTCACTGTGTGAGGCGGCGTTGGGTCCCCCATCCCAACGCCTCCCACATTGTTGGCTGCCTGCCTATATAAGGCCGTCCGTCGCTCCGGTCTCTTCATTCCCTTCCTTGCTTTGCCACGGGATTCACATCTCCCTGCTGATAACTGCAGCCTTTTAATTTTATCCACGGTTTCTACGCTGTTTTATTGTTTGTTTATTATGATTATAGTTATTGTGTAGGTATTTTAGACTTACTTTACATTGTTCAGGTACCCATTTCCTTTTTCATTCCAACCATATCCCCATTAACATGTCTATCGAGGTGATCACCATCGATCAAAGAACTGTCACTTATGGAGTGGTTTTCATGCCCGGAGACGGCACCTGCCTTTTCCATTTTCTGTGTTACATATTGCACGGCCATATCAGGCTCACTCTTGACATCCAGAGGAACATTGTGTCTTATGTATTGAATGACTAGGACAGGTTCAAGGTGTGGACTGATGACGGTACAGGAGATAATTAGACTACACAGGAGCACTATAAGAGTGAAATGCTTAAGCCCTTCACCTGTGTTTCTGCATGTGAGTTGATGGCTGCTGCTGAATTGTTCGGTTGTCACTTTTAAGTGTACCGAAATGGCCAAATATTTTACACTTTTGGACAACCGCCAATGCCTCTTAAACATCTTAGATTCACAGGTGACGATTTCAGTAGTGGACACTTTGATGTTTATGAATGTTTAAAATCTCAAAAGCTGGATGTGAAGTTATCGATGAAACCAGTTGTATGCTTACAACGCTTGACAGATGCCGAATTTCACTTCAACACAACAAGTCCTTCAAATACTGTCATAATTGAAACAAACTATGAAACTCAAACCGAATATGACAGCAGCAATCCAAACTGTGAGATTTGAGGCAAGATTGCTTTTCACATGGCCAACTGTACGTTGTATGCTCAAGAGTAAGCTCAGCGCACAGCTTGGTCATATTACAACTTGAGGGCCAAACTGACAACGTGGTATACAAAGAGATCTTTAACAAATAATTTTTGGTATATTTTACCTCAGTTTAAAAAGGTTTACTTTTCTTCTTAATAAAAATTTTAAGGCAGTACTTCGCCGCTGCGAAGCGCGGGTATTTTGCTAGTCTGCTATAAATAACATCCCCTCTATATAATCTTGGTAAGGGGCCAGATACAACTAAATTCCGACATTTTCTTTTAGCTTTGGTGCATAGAGAGATGAAGTTCCTTTTTAATACCTCCGATTGCTGTAAATAAATATCATTAGTGCCGACCTGCAGCAGGTAGATACGTCATCGTCGGCGACACAAGCCAATGCGGTCTCTATGTCAGAAATCTTCGCCCCTGCAAGGTGAATATGGAATCGACAATTACTTTGTTGTTCTCAATATAAACAGGCACGCTGCAGAATGTTGAGAATCTGTTCTTGGTCCGAATTGGTGACTTGGAATGCCGAGGGACTAAATTTTGGCTTCTTAGACCCCCGTCTTACTTTTACCCACTCACCCCGTGGCTGAATTGGTGCTGCTGACTTTGGTCGCGCACTGACTACAGTGGGACCTGGAGAGACTCAAACTGAATCAAAAGTAGCCGAATTGTCTAAACAAACCGATTTGATCCAATTTTCGGTTTGCCTAATTGCTATCAGGTTCCTAACGCGTACCTCCAATTTGTGTATTTTCTGGACCAACTCTAAATTAACTGAACAATTTTGGTAGGTGAAGCTGCCTACATTGTTGGACGGAAAACCTGAACTGTACATACTGGAGGACACACAACATATAAACGTGGCCTTAACGGGCAGAAAACAGATGGAACTCACGTTTAGAGCTGATATCATCTTCTCAGCTTTTGTAATAACTTTGGTGCTTTCGGCACTTTCCGCATTTAGCTGAATCACTAAAAGACGGCTGGTTTTAAGTTTCCACCATTTGCTGGTTATCCAGTTAAAATCACCAAAGTGGTGTGTGCAAAACAAGGTTATTATAGTTAATGAAAACTAAAATCAAAACTGAAACTATTATTAAAAAAACATTTTCTTAAACTGAAATAAAATAATTAACAAACCTGAAATGAAAAACTGAAACTAAACAAAACTATTAAAGTAGCTGGAAAGACTAACTAAAATAAAATAATCATTTACTAAAATATTTTTAGTTTTCGTTTTTAAATGAATATTCTTGCCCTTAGCCTTTAACCCTTGTAATTTTTAACTGTAAAACAGAAAGTCATCCACCACGAGCTGCCCACACATTTTCATCCAGTGAACGGCAGCTGGTGATGGAGGGCAAGTTTTCATACAGCATTTATGGTGACAGAGCAAGCTGAATGCGGGCGTGTAAAGCATGTGAAATAGAAAGCGATTTACGTGCCGGCTTTCTTTGCATTTGGTGTATATCAAGATGTAATTCAAGCGGCTGAAATTGGAATGTGCTGGTCAACAAAACCTTTACCATATGGACAGAAAATTCACAAGTGAGTAACGTTTCAGTTTATTTCTCAGCTGATTGCTTTTTGTTGTCAGCAATTCTCCTGCCACTTCACACAGGAGAAATTGTTTTTACTTTCTCATATAGAACTATTGAGAAAGTATAGCAGTCATGAAAAACTTCAACCTCGATATTTTGATGAATCTTGACGTTATAAACCTCCCAGAGTCGAAAAATACAGTTTTTTGGAATTGTGTGTGCGCGTGTGTGTGTAAACACGATAACTCAAAAACGCAACTAGATAAATGAATGAAATTCGGCATGTGGCTGTTACACCACAATTGTAGATCTGTATTAACTTAATATTAAATCTATCACCCGGAAGTGGTACTTTACCTGAACACATACTCAGTTTTTTTTTTTTCATTCTTGCAGCTGCAGAGTCCGATTTATTCAACTTTACTTTTATAATAATTGTTCAATATATTATTCATTTGATTTGATTTGTTGTTGATGGTTCCTTAATGTACATTATATAAAAATATAATCATTGTCTTGTGGTTTACTCCTCAAATATCCATCCCCATATCTGAGTATACAAGAAAGTCTAGGGGAGACCACAATAAAACAGCACTGATCGAGAGACTGACTAGGTCATCATACAAGATCAGCATATTGTTGCTGACCAATCACTTTTGCTTTAAAAACATCATTTAACAATGAAGCGATACAAACAAAGGTAGGTAGGCGAAGAGAGTCTGCCAAGTGATGAAAAACTAAACATACTAATGGGTTTTTATATTTATTCTATATTTATTAATTTATCTCTTTTAGTTCATATTCACAACTCAAAATACCTGATGTTGTGAAAGTAATCTATGAGCAGAATTATATTTTAAAATATTTGTCTCCCTTTTTTCAATGTTTTTTTCTCTCTCTCAAAATAGATAGTTGAAATATCATATTCATTTTGTTCTTATGCCTTATCATAAATATTGCATACCAGGGAGTTTTCCTGCCTTACATCCAAACTTGCTGTGGTAGGCTCCAGGTTTCCTGCGATCCTGCTTTCTATAAACAGGTTTAGATAATGTATATATTGTTCTTAATCTCAGATGTTGTCTCTGTCCTTTTATGCCTGTCCGTACTCCTATTACCTGCTCTTGCTCTGCTCATTATGGGTTTACTGTCCTTTATGATGGGCTATTCAACACCATCCAACCTCTGCTCCTTAGGGACAAGCTGACAGAGATGGGATTAGATTCATACCTGGTGGCATGGATCGTGGACTATCTTACAGACAGACCTCAGTATGTGCATCTCGGGAACTGCAGGTCTGACATTGTGGTCAGCAACACAGGAGCACCGCAGGGGACTGTCTTATCACCTTTCCTCTTCACCATCTACACATCTGATTTCAGGTACAGGTCTCAGTTATGTCACCTGCAAAAATTCTCTGATGACTCTGCCGTTGTGGCCTGTATCAGGGATGGTAAGGAGGAGGAATATAGGGGTGTGGTGGAAAGCTTTGTTGGGTGGTGTGAGCAGAGTCATTTACAGTTAAACATCATAAAGACAAAGGAACTGGTGGTGGACTTTAGGAACCGGGCTCCTCCTCCCACCCCTGTCATTATCAGAGGAACAGAGGTTGAAGTAGTTGAGGACTATAGGTGCCTGGGAGTACACATTGACAGTAAACTTGACTGGTCCAAGAACACAGACACTGTGATCAAGAAAGGGAATAGCCAGCTCTACCTAATGAGGAGGCTTAGGTCATTTAATGTATGCAGGAAAATGCTGAAAATGTTTTATCACTCTGTGGTGAAGAGTGTGGTGTTTTTTGCAGCTGTGAGCTGGGGCAGTGCGGTGAAGATAGCTGATCATAACAGGCTGAACAAGCTGATTAAAAAGGCTGGTTCTGTCCTAGGTGTCAAACTACAGGATCTGATGGAGGTGTCTGAGAGGAGAATATGAAAAAGCTCCTCAGTATCATGGACAACCCCTCTCATCCCAGCCTCAGCCTCTGTGAGGAACCATCAGAGCACACACAGCAAAAGACTCATTGCTCCCAAATGCAGAACTGAACGCCACAGGAGATCTTTCCTACCTGTGGTAATAAGGCTTTATAACTCCTCTTCGTTCTGTAGGTGATCTTTTTCAGCCTTTATGGAGGTATGTTAGTCCCATCTTGTCATCACAAGCGGCTAGCTCATTTTACTCAGGCACAAGTATTAAGTCACTGTTCATAACCTACACTAATAATTTGTATTTAATAATAATCTGTTATATTTTGTATATGGCACAATTGTCATATACTTGTCATATGCTGTTGTATTTTTGTACATTTGCACAACTGTCATATCTTTGTATATTTGCACAATTACTTTTTTTTTTTTAAATCTTTATTGTACTATTTTTATTTTCTTGTTGACATAAGAATTTCCCTCGGGATGAATAAAGTTCTTATCTTATCTTATCTTTCTCCGGTCCTGTTCAGCCTATATACATTAGACTTCCAATACAACTTGGAGTCCTGCTATGTGCAAAAGTTCGCTGATGACACTGCTATTGTGAGGAGTGGGCAGGAGGAGGAGTATAGGAACCTAATCAAGGACTTTATTAAATGGTGCGACTCAAACCACTTACACCTGAACTCCAGCAAAGGAGCTGGTGGTGGATTTTAGGAGACCCAGACCCCTCATGGACCTCGTGATTATCAGAGGTGACTGTGTGAAGAGGGTGCAGGCCTATAAATACCTGGGAGTGCAGCTGGATGATAAATTGGACTGGACTGCCAATACTGATGCTCTGTGCAAGAAAGGACAGAGCCGACTATACTTCCTTAGAAGACTGGCGTCCTTCAACATCCTTATATATAATTTGATATTATCCGTATGTATGGTGTTTGCGTCAATACCCCGTATGTATGGTGTTCGTGTCAATACCTCGACTCAATACAAGTTAGAACCATGCAATGGGACTCTGCCTCTGTAGGTAGAACATAACGTGGCAAACGCAGACGCAGTATTGCATGATTGGCTAAGAATGTTCGAATGCTTCAGTGACGCCGCTGGACGGCTGAGTATAGTAAGTCGGTGTTGGTTCGAGCAGATAACAGTAAGTTCGGTTGATTTTTGAAACGTTGATTTGGTGAGCGTGCTTTCCAGGACTAACATCGTCTACTGACTCAAACCCTTCGACAGCTCCGGAACCATAAGTAATTTAGAACGTATCGCCATTTGCTTGGAACGTCGAAATCTATCTTTGGGCAGTTCAGTTTTGGCATCCGTCCTTCTCACATCGATTGACAAACTGAGTAATGACGGCTGGGTATTAACAACGGTCATTGTTTACATTTTTGCCGATTTCAGATCTAAAATGACCATGTCAACATAATTATTACTCCGACTCTGATTAGAGTCATAAAATACGGTTTGTTTTGAAAATTGTTTGCCAGAAAAAATCAAATGAGGTGCTCTGAAGAGCTGAGTTCATGGCTCGCAGCCCCGTTTAAACAGGAAGCTCTTCATTACATCGGCCGAAAAGGTCTATTTTAAGCACAAATCCCATGATAACAAAATCATTTCAAGGACTTAAAAAAAAAATAATTCTTTGCAGAGAAAGTATGGATTTCACAAACGTAGAATTTGTAGCCCGATTCAATCAGGCTCCTAGTCGCTAGTCTGCAATAAGATGCTACAGATGTTCTATCAGACGGTAGTGGCAAGTGCCCTCTTCTACGCGGTGGTGTGCTGGGGAGGCAGCATAAAGAAGAAGGACGCCTCACGCCTGGACAAACTTGTGAGAACCTCACCCTCAACACCGACAAGACGAAAGAGATGATAGTGGACATGAGGAAGGATAGTAGACCTCACCGACCACTGTTCATCCGAGGGCTTGAAGTGGAGAGGGTGAGCAGCATAAATACCTAGGCGTCTACATCAGTGAGGACCTCACTTGGACAATTAACACCACACAGCCGGTCAAGAGGGCTCAACAGCGGCTGTACTTTCTGAGGAGGCTGAGCAAGTTTGGTATGTCAACTAAGATCCTCAGCAACTTTTACAGCTGCATTCTTAAGAGAATCTTGACCAGCTGCATCACCGTGCGGTACGGCAACACTACTGCTATGGACTGCAAACGCCTGCAGAGAGTGGTAAAGACTGCTGAGAAGATCACTAGGACCCCACTGCCCTTTCTGTAGAGCATCTACAACTGCAGAGTCCTCAGGAGAACTGCCTCAATCCTCAGGGGCCCTACCCACGCCCAACATGAACTGTTCACACTTCTATCTTCAGGCAGGAGGTATAGAAGTATGAAATGCAGGACTTCCAGGCTAAACAACTCTTTATTTCCCAAGGCCATTGGACTCCTAAATAAATGACTGGAGTTTATAACCATGGTTCACCTCATTCTGCTTACCTCACACAACTGTATTTGACTTGTCCATCACACACCTACCTGCACATTACACTTTATACTTATATTTTGTTTTTATACTTTATGCTGCCTCTGTTACTTATTATCTATCTGCTACTTATTATTTATGTTATTCTTTATACGTTGGTTTTGTCATTTGGTGTGGACAGCAAAGAAAGAATTTAATTGTACAAAGAAACGTGTTTCCTTACTGTGCACATGACAATAAACTTTGAACTTGAACTTAAAAGTGAAGCAGGTCATTTTGTACATTAAGGAATAGTTCAAACTCTGTTTGATTGTTGTTTGTAATTTGTATCTAATATATGCTATAAAGCTTAGTGTGTAGGTGTTTGTTTTTTACACAATTCCTTACTCTAAGAAGAACCTAACATGTTGACATTGGGGGTACCTTTGTTTTTTTGTTGTTTTTTTTTTTTTTTACTACAGTACGTTTAAAGGAAAGTTCCACCTGCTGGCTCAGAGCAAGTGAAACACCAGAACAGACAGAATCCAGACTAGCAGAGCTTAAAATTACTTACCAAGGCAATTCCGGTTGCTGGTTATACAGTTGTTCATGTGTAGAAAGAAAGGTCAATTTGCACTACATGTGTATGGATGTATTGTATATTTACAATATAAATATTACATATTCCAAAATTAGGCCAATCATTTATCAAGCCAAAATCAAATTCTAAGTCCAATAAACATAGACAAAAGTTCTAGGACTGGAAAAACAATAACTAAAGCAACCACAAATTCTTTAAAGAACTATCCATTAAACTTGGATAATGAGGAAGTGCCCAATGTGAACTTTATACTGTTGACCCAGTGATGCCATGGATAGCATTTTCATAGAAACACTGAAGCAACACTGCTACAAAATTGCGACAAATGTAAAAATAAAATGGTATTTTAAAAAGATAACTAATAAATCAACTCAGACAAATTTCCAAAAAGGAGTAAAAAATTATAAAAGTACATTCACAACCTAACCCCTATCTGAAAGTACAACCTATTATCATGCCGTTCAGGTTTTCAGGGGAAACAAGCAAGGTACAAGGACAACAAATAAGGAGCATAAGCATGGTCCAGTTTGACTCATGAGTGATTCTCTGGACCTTTACCTTGTCAATGTCATGTCAATACTCATGTCAAGTACCACAATCACAAAAAATCAAACTCTTTTTAACCTGATCTCTGTGGAATTCACAATTTCATAATTTCATGTAAAGGTTATTCTGTTGTAAACTTATACTTTCACATGTTGGGTTTGGGTGTTAAAATCCTTTGAGAAAATTAAAATATTATCTTTATACACTACTAAAGTGTAAATTCTCAAAATATCTCAGAATGTATCATTTATAAATGATTAAAAGGTGTCCAGGGTGTTAGCTAAACCATAAGGCATTAACCAGTGCTTATTGAGACCAGAAGGAGTGTTAAAATCTGTTTTTCACTCATGTCCCTCTACCTTACAAATAAGAATATAAGCACTTCACAAATCTAATTTTGTAAAAAGTTATAGATTCTCTTAATTTTTTTAGCAAGGTCAATATGAGTGGCGGAGCATAATTGATTTTAATGGTAATCCTATTTAATTCTCAATAATTAACACATTGGTGAATTCCCCCATCCTTTTTCTCAAAAAAGGCTCCTATTGGACAACTAGAATTATAGAACCATTTTGTACGATTTTGTCCATTTTCTCAGTTTCTGGTTTACCTTTAGGGAGAGGCACATCAGGCAATAATTTCATTGAACAATCTTGCTTATTACCAGTCGGGGAATGTTCTAATGGTTTTTACTTAATTAAAACATCACTGAATTCTTGGTATTAATAATTAATTATTATGAGTTATAAGTAACAGGGAGATGAGTTGTGAGAAGTCAGTTTTACAAATAATTAATTCTAAGCTGAAATACACTGCTGCAAAAATAATAGAACACTTAGTCATCACAGTCTAACACCAAGCCAATTAAGCTTCAGGGATATCAGTCTGTCCATTTAGAAAGAATAAGTGATTCTGAATCAACTGCACCTGGTTTGGTGTAAATGAAAGTGTCAATAGGTGCACTAGAAAGGCAACAGCAAGACAACCTCCAAAAAGGGAATTTCATCCTGGTACCTAAAAGCAGTCAGGGTACCATTGCCTAGCACAGTGAAAGTGTGAGCAACCCTCAAATGATATGCCCTGCTAGACTATCATCGACCCGTCGCCAAACCAGTTATGCTGGATGATGCTGCAGGCTGCATAACATTCACCATAGTATCTTCAGACTCTGATGTCTGTCACATGTGCTCAGTGTGTGTCTCATCTATAAAGAGAACAGGGCACCAGTGGTGGACCTGGCAATTGTGATATTCTCTGGCAAATGCCTAACAATCTGCATGGTGATTGGCTGTGAGCACACATTCCACTAGAGGATATTGAGCCCTCATGCCACCCTCATAGAGTCTGTTTCTGACAGTTTGGTCAGGAACAAGCACACCAGTAGCCACCTGGAGGTCATTTTGTAGGGCTCTGGTAGTCCTTCTGTTTCTCCTTGCATAAAAAAGCAGATACTGGTCCTGTTCCTGGGTTGATGCCTTTCTATAGACCTGTCCAGCTCTCCTTGTGTAATGGTCTGTCTTCTGGTATCTTCTGTATGCTCTTGAGACTGTGCTGGGGGACACAGCAAACTTTCTTGCAACGGTACATATGGATGTGCCATTCTGGAGTAGATGGACTACCTGTGCAACCTGAATCAACTGCAGGTACTACCTCATGCTACAAGTAGTGACAAGGACACTTGCAAAATGCAAAACAAGGATGAATCAGTCATTGTACTTTTATTATGCTAATTTATTTTTGGATTATGTAATGCTAACAAAGAGTAAACTAATATTATGTGGGGAGTAGATGAAGAATTATGAAGAAAAACAACTTTTTTTCACAGGGCCAGATTTACCTAATATTGACAAATAGGAAAGAAGGATTTTAAAAAATCTAATAATTTAGGGAGTGTTGAGGTTCAGTGTCTTTAATATATGATTATTATTATTATTAATAATAATAATAATACAAATATGTTGATTGTTTATGTCCCATACCCTAACTGTTTATATACAGAATCATAACAACTACCATATATCCTGTTGCACAAGTGAATGATCAAAGCAAGCTGGGGAGTATTCAACGAAGCATGATTATGAAATCCAGACTTAGCTGAGGATGCCTCACTTTAATAGGCCTCATTTTCCAATCAAATCTTAATTTGTATACTCTCCTGTACTTCCCCATTCTACCACAAGGTTTCCTTTTCCTCCTTCCTCTGTCCAGATGTCATGCCAAGCACCCTTGGTAACTCATCACCAAGAATATCTATCATAGTTCAAAATGACATGAAGGAGCTGAACAAGAATAAATAATATAATTTTATGAAAGGTTTAAATCCCTAATCACTCAATAAGGAAATATGTCTGCAATTTATAAAGTGTGAGAGGCTGCAGGGCAAATCAATAGCAGATTGATTAATCATGTAAGTAGCATACTGTTTCAAATCTGTCCAAAAACACCATGTATGATTTTTTATTACCTTGTATATGGTGAACAATGTTCAATGAGGTTTTCCTTGTAAATTTCCTCAGTACAGTTATACTATAAATATAACAATATTGTAATTTTTTAAAGTCTAACGCCTTAACCTCTATGCTGACAGTGTGGTGTAATATTGAAGACTTTGAACTTCAGACCCTAAGGTTGTGGGTTCATATTTTGCTGTCAACACTATCTGACCATAAGGAAGTCACTTCATCTGCCAGTGCTCCAACTGGGAAAACAAAAAAAAAATCAATTGTATCTTAAATGTTGTAAGTCGTGTTGGATAAAGGTCAATCAGTCATGTCAGCCCAAATGAGTAAATAGTATTTTCACAGTTTGACTGTCATCTTATTAGTTTGTGAAAGTTAGACTGAAAGCATTTTTTGACATTATGTGTTCATTATATATATGAGTAGGGTGAAGCATATCTTATAACAAGTAAAAATCAAGTACAAGAACATACTTCAAAATGGTAACTGTAAGTTAATTCCTTTATCATTTAATTTGGTTATACAGTGTCACGCATGAGCTATTAGAGAGCAGCTAAAGAACCCGATGAGCAGCATGAATCCGCAAGTCAGGGGACGACGGTAGTGTACTAAACACTCTCTCTTTGTTTTAACAGGAAAGATGAGAAAACACTGCAATGAATACAGTAATCCCTCCTCGATCGCGGGGGTTGCGTTCCAGAAACCCCCGAAATAGGTGAAAATCCGCGAAGTAGAAACCGTATGTTTGTATGGTTATTTTTATATATTTTAAGCCCTTATAAACTCTCCAACACTGTTTATAAATATTCCCCGCACAGTTATACAGCATAAACCCTTTGTATTCTCTTAGATATTAGGTAAGATTCATTGAAATTATGTATGTAAATACACTGTTTATATACAGTAAAACCTAAATATTATGTTAAAGATATCGAGCGTCTCCGATATCACATATGTTACAGACATTACGATAGACAGGCCACCAGCAATAAATACGTACAATGCAAGAAAAACTGTATACAGTAAATGTGTGTACAGTGACACTAAACGTACATACATGTACTAAGAACTGTAAGTAGAAAATTAATTATGGTTACTCACCAACAATGACACGACGACTTGTCCGATAACGATGAGTTTAATTTTACTGCACAACAAAGGAGAGCGTTACAGCCCTGCTGTGTAGCACCACCGTTGTTCTTCTTCCGGCAGTCTTCAATCCAGATCCCTAAAGCAGATTCCCTCCAGACTACTGCCTTATTACGTCCACTTACAACTCGTTTTGCGCCCTGGTTAAAAGGACACTGGGGCCGTAGATCTTATATTCTTTTCCTCCTTTTTAAATAAAAAGAATTGTGGACTCATTGATGCCGTAATGGCATCCTACAGCGGTGTAGCTTTTCCCTTCCTTCAACATATCCAAAACTTTTACCTTTTCGGCAATCGTTAGCATCTTCCGTTGGCGCTTGGGCACGGCCCCTGAAGCAGTAGCAGGAGCAGATTGTTTTGGAGCCATAACGAAGGGCTTGACTACGTACAAAGATAAACACAAAAGAGCACAAAAGTTAACTCTTTACAGAGCGAAACACGTTGATGCTGAATGAGCGAGATGAGACTTCCTGGTTAACGCCGCGGAATTGAATTCGGCGCTCCGTCACTGAGCCAGTCAGCACACAGGAACTTAACTGCGTGCTCTGATTGGTTAGCTTCTCAGCCATCCGCCAATAGTGTCCCTTGTATGAAATCAACTGGGCAAACCAACTGAGGAAGCATGTACCGGAAGCAAAAAGACCCATTGTCCACAGAACCTGCGAAGCAGCGAAAAATCTGCGTTATATATTTAGATATGCTTACATATAAAATCCGCGATAGAGTGAAGCCGTGAAAGTCGAAGCGTGATATAGCGAGGGATTACTGTATGGCCCAAAATTCCTAGTCAGCAGGTCGAGCCACTTCCAGGTTCCTTCATTCTTGTCTTCTCAGAAAGGGTGGAGGTGAGAGCTAAGGTCAATGTGCTCCTTCTGTTTGTTCAGAATGTCACCTGACTAAATACTCAGCAAAGGAACAAGTGAGTATATCCAGTGTACCAAACTATCAGCATTAGTAACAGTTTAGAGAATTTGTCTTTAAAGAAGATGTGTCACAACAGTGTATAAACAGTACCTGGTCCTGGAAACAGAAAACAATATACTTGACCTTAAGTACAAAAAAACTGAAGACCAAAAAACTGAAGCTGGAAATTTAAAAAAGTTTTACAACCTGAGATTTCTGCATTTACAAGGGAGTTTTTAATAGAATTGTTTGTTTTTCTCCTGACTCTCCTCTACCCATCCAATCTAGAGATTAATAACATTTTGAAACAGTGAGTCCTTTTGAAACTTAAAAGTTAAAAGTATGTCTTCAGATAAAAATGACAATGGACATAATCGGACAAAATACGGATCTGCAAAATGTTCTTCACAGTTCCACTATCCATGTTTTTTTTCCTTGTGCTTCTGGTAAAGGGTCATTCCAATATTCCACCTCCAATATTACTGGTGTTCATTGTTTCTTAGAATGGACACCTCGCTGGACTCACTCTGAGGTGACACAGGCAGTTAAATTGTGATTGTCCAAAAGTAATTTCAATGCATGTTTTAGAGAAAGAGGGTTTAGGGGCATGTTTTAGAATGTGTATAATTGTACCTCCTCTCTGCCACTGTTGTAGGCTCTGAGTAGGGTGTCAGAAGATATGGCTGGCAGGCTGTGGTATAGCAGGTCCATGGCTCAGATGAAAAGGCCAGTTTTTAAATAAATAATCGCCACACTCACGGCTTATGGGGGGGCGTGGTAGTGTGGCTGGAGCAGTTCTCGGACGCTACGTGATGCAGGCGTTTCCTCGCTTAACTTCACAGGTGGGATATGGTTCGTATCCGTAATTGATGCTGAGAGCTGCTAATTGCCACACCTGTGTGCGGAGGGGAAGAATAATGATCAAAAGAATGCAGGTTAGAAGAGGCGAAAGAAGAAGACGCTGGAAGCGAAGGAGTTGGTGTGTACGTGTGTGTGTGTGCGTGCATGTGTGACAGAGAGCGAGCGAGTGACTTGCAGATCAGAGAAGGTAGCTGGGAAGTGAGCCAAAGCGGGGTGTTTGGCTGACACCCAGGGGACAGCACAAAGTGGTCGCTCCTGCTGAGCACTTTGGAGGAGCAGTAGTGACCAGAAGGTGGTTGGCTCACTGCATAAGGTAGCGGGAGTCAGGGGGCTTGGGAGGTGGAAGCCCCAGCGTGAGCACTCTGGTCGCTGGGGAACCCAAGTCAGTCTGGAGAGCCCTACGGAGCTGGGGACCACAACGTTACAGACTAGAACAAGAAGGTCAGCTGCAGGTAGGGCGACTCCCCTGGTGCATGGCCCGGATGGGAGAAGCAGGGTAGCCGCCAGTAGCCATTGTTTTAAACTCATTTTTAAAGGATTTGTTATTGGATTTCAACCACATTCTTCACTGTTTTAATGGATTATTTATTTATTTGACATATTAAAACACTGCACTATTTATTTGAACAGTGTTTGGAATTGTTTTTAATAAAAGCACTCCTGCACCTTTTTGCACCATCCCCTTGCTTCATTGGTATCCTCACTGTCCAGCTCATCCAGTTACATTACCAACGGTGTAAGGTTCAAGAGCTCCCAAAAGCAAGATGAAAGCATGAAGCTGAACCCGCATCATCACACAGGCATAACCGCTGTCACCAAGCAGTAGTCCATGAAAATATCCTAGAAGGTAAAAAGTGTGGTATCAGTACAGTTGTGCTTGAAAGTTTGTGAACCCTTTAGAATTTTCTATATTTCTGCATAAATATGACCTAAAACATCATCAGATTTTCACTCAAGTCCTAAAAGTAGATAAAGAGAAACCAGTTAAACAAATGAGACAAAAATGTTATACTTGGTCATTTATTTATTTATTAAGGAAAATGATCGAATATTACATATTTGTGAGTGGCAAAAGTATGTGAACCTTTGCTTTCAGTATCTGGTGTGACCCTTCTTTGCAGCAATAACTGCAACTAAACGTTTCCGGTAATTTTTGATCATTCCTGCACACCGGCTTGGAGGAATTTTAGCCCATTCCTCCGTACAGAACAGCTTCAACTCTGAGATGTTGGTGGGTTTCCTCACATCAACTGCTCACTTCAGGTCCTTCCACAACATTTCGATTGGGTTAAGGTCAGGACTTTGACTTGGCCATCCCAAAACATTAACTTTATTCTTCTTTAACAATTCTTTGGTAGAACGACTTGTGTGCTTAGGGTCGTTTCCGTGCTGCATGACCCACCTTCTCTTGAGATTCAGTTCATGGACAGATGTCCTGACATTTTCCTTTAGAATTCTCTGATATACTGTAATTCAGAATTCATTGTTCCATCAATGAAGGCAAACCGTCCTGGCCCAGATGCAGCAAAACAGGCCCAAACCATGATACTACCACCACCATGTTTCACAGATGGGATAAGGTTCTTATGCTGGAATGCAGTGCTTTCCTTTCTCCAAACATAACACTTTTCATTTAAACAAAAAAGTTCTATTTTGGTCTCATCCGTCCACAAAACATTCTTCCGATAGCCTTCTGGATTGTCCACGTGATCTTTAGCAAACTGCAGACAAGCAGCAATGTTTTTTTTGGAGAGCAGTGGCTTTCTCCTTGCAACCCTGCCATGCACACCATTGTTGTTCAGTGTTCTCCTGATCGTGGACTCATGAACATGAACATTAGCCAACATGAGAGAGGCCTTCAGTTGCTTAGAAGTTACCCTAGGGTCCTTTGTGACCTTGCCGACTATTACACGCCTTGCTCTTGGAGTGATCTTTGTTGGTCGACCACTCCTGGGGAGGGTAACAATGGTCTTGAATTTCCTCCATTTGTACACAATCTGTCTGACTGTGGATTACTGGAGTCCAAACTCTTTAGAGATGGTTTTGTGACCTTTTCCAGCCTGATGAGCATCAACAACTCTTTTTCTGAGGTCCTCAGAAATCTCCTTTGTTTCGTGCCATGATACACTTCCACAAACATGTGTTGTGAAGAGCAGACTTTAATAGGTCCCTGTTCTTTAAATAACACAGGGTGCCCACTCACACCTGATTGTCATCACATTGATTGAAAACACCTGACTAATTTCACCTTCAAACTAACTGCTAATCCTAGAGGTTCACATACTTTTGCCACTCACAAATATGTAATATTCGATCATTTTCCTCAATAAATAAATGACCAAGTATAATATTTTTGTTTCATTTGTTTAACTGGTTTCTCTTTATCTATTTTTAGGACTTGAGTGAAAATCTGATGATGTTTTAGGTCATATTTATGCAGAAATACAGAAGATTCTAAAGGGTTCATAAACTTTCAAGCACAACTGTATGTACAGTCTACTATACCTTTTTATCCTTGCAAGATTAATCTTAGGAATCTTTACCTTGAGAAACGCTCTACGGAAGAGAAGACGATGTGGTCCAAGATGACTCCATGGCCCCTGGAAGCTTGAACCCAGAACCCTCAATAGTCAAACTGCAAGAATAAGCTGAGGAAAGGAGAACATACACATTCTTAAACCTTCAAAGTGTCAAAAATAGTGCAGTGCTTCTTCAATAAATTAGTATATAATCCCAAAAAAAACACGTGATCAATGGAGGATAAAATCCATTAAGCAATAAATAATCCTTTAAAATGAGGTTAAATGTCTGAAAAAGCAGAAATCTTCTAAAAATACAGCCACAGTGCTACAGTGCAGTACCTCTAAAAACTGATGTGTCCTTTGTTTACCCCAGTCAACCTTTAAAAGCACAGGCTCAGATCCCTCCTGTCACCCTTTATCCTTTGACACCTACTACCATTCCTCTGCCTTATGTAGGAGCCCTCTTGAGCAAAATGTGCCTCCTTCTACTTCAGGTATACTCAGCCAGTGATATTCTTCAGCTTACTTTCAGTGCTACCTGCATACCCTCTAATGCACTGGCTTCCCTCTCTCCTCTTCTCTGCTATCACCAGTTTCAATTTTTTTTCTCTCCATTTCCTTTCTTCCTTTTCGTTTTCTGCCCATGCTCACTTTTATACACCTAGCAAGTGCAGGTGTTTTAATCACAAAACAAGGAGCACTAACAAGGAAACTGACTAAACCAGCCTCATCTGCAAGTGAATGCATGGCAAGTCAGTTTCCTCATTAAACTTTAGGCTGCTTGTGCATCCTTTTGCATACACCTGCTCCAGTATAGAACCTTAATCACACCGTCTTCATTTATTTTTTTAAAAACCCACAACGCCATGCTCCTCTCTCATTCTAGACAATCAAAAATCTGGGCATCATTAACTGAGACAGGCCATTTAGCTTGAATGTTTGACATTAGACAATCCTTTTTACACATCATCTACTGCATTTAATTATAACTAATGACACAATACAACTGGACATTGACACCAATGTAATTTGAAAAGGACTTACTAGCACATTGATGCTATGGAATGATTTCTGGTTTATATAGTTAGCCTCTACTGGACCTAGCGATACTGCTATTCTGACAGTTATGAGTTCAGTCTACTATACGGATGACATTTGCAAGCTCTTACAAAAATCATTATCTACCATTGACGATAACATTTTAAGAATGAATGCATTTTATATGGTTTCACTTACCAGCAATTTTAAAAAAACCTGCTTGATTGTATGAATATCATGATGGCCAAACAACACCACAGTGATGTTACGGGAACTGTTTTAGTGCAAGGCATACTCTGTGAACTTCTGAACACACTGTTGCCTTGCCAGGATTCTCGGCATCGGCAATGCTGTACAAACATGCACCGGATGCAAAGAAGCTTATGCAGAGGGTTTGCACAATGGTAAGGCATTTGCTGCGGCAGGTTGACTTGACAATGTATGGCTTTAGCAAATTGCAACTGTACACAATGTTGAAACTTGTGAACCTATATCTTTAGAAGTAGTTGTCATGAAATGCCAAGGGGTCTATCGTGTCCTTTAATAATCTTTGTATACGTGAGGCAAATATCTGATGTACAACGTGTGCTCCCTCATCCACTGGATTTTCAAGGAATGGGCATGTCATCGCTGATCCTAAAAGAATGTTGAGCATACACTGACAGTTTTGAATACATTGAATGCTACTACAAACATCTTTATGCATGTCATCAATACAAGTACCTGCACATAACCGCCAATTATGACAATTACTAGCTGTGTAAGCCCTTGCTGTAAAAAGCCTGGGCTCCTAGAAACCTTGGATTCTGGCACTTCAATCAATCAATCGCATCAGTTGTGCATTAGCGGCTAAGTGAGGTTCTGTTTTCTCTGTGGTTTCGTTTTGCAGACGTGCTCGCCTTCATTGTCTATCAGCAGCTAAGCGAGCTTCTCTCTCCTCTAAGGTTTTGTTTTGCTCACTTGTGTATTAGTAGCTAGGCGAGTTTCTCTTTTCTCTGTGTTTCAGTTTGCTTTTTCTGAGCTTCAGGCTGTACCCTTGCACTTCCGGGGTGCCTCATGCTTCCGGGCCGGACAGACAGACAGACACACTTCCATGCGTAGGCGTTTATATATAAGATTGTTTGTAATTCACTGACTGATAGATAGATACTTTATTGATTCAGAAGGAAATTTAAGTACCAGTAGCTAAGAATTATACCAAGTTAAATACAAACATTTAAGTGCACACTATACAAATAACAAATACTATACAAATAATGCAATCACAAGCTGGTGCATAGAATAATGCAAGTGCAATGGGAATTTTGTAAATGACACTATACTACCAAAATGACAGGTGGCACATAATATTAAAATGACAGATACTAAAGTGACATTAATATTAACATAAAATAAAATAAAGTGACATGGCTTAAGCTGACAGGGTAACATGTTTAAAGAGACATTATCTTAAAGAGAAGTAGCATCAGGCCCAAAACTCAACCACCCCCCACCCCTGTTGGGAAGAGTTAAACAGTCTAATTGCTACAGATACGAAAGATGTTTCGTATCTGTCCATATTGTAAATCACATCACAAACTTCTTAGCCTTTTTAATGTATCACTAGTGAAAATTATATAATAAGAAGTATTTAGGGAATGATAACATATGCACCTCATTATTGAACTTCACAATGGAATTTATGTAATTTACACATTACCATCTCTGTGCTATTTTTTGGAAATTTATTCACTTCAAATTTGTACTTTCAATAAGTAGCAGTTTATCTCAATTACACAAACCGGTATACAATATTTGTTTAATTATTTTGTATTATTTTTTCTTTTGTCACTTAATTATATAAAAAAAAACTAGCTGAAATTCCTGGCATTGCCCAGGAGAAGAATAAAGTGTTTTTTTTTTTAATTGTTTGAGAAAAATATAATTAAATAAAAAAAAACTTTAAAAATGAAAATAAATTAACAAACAATGAAGACTCACTAATGTGCTTGTCTTGTGGTCTTGTATGTATGTTATTATCCAGTTGACAGTCAGAACTGACCAACTCTAATTTCAAAAGCAACAGGGGCACGGTGGTGCTCAAACATAAAGAATGCTGGTAGTCACCTCCAGTTCACCCCCTGTTAGTCGTTCTGAGTGTCAACTTGATGATAACATGCATACAAGACCGCAAGATCACCCCCCACCCTACCCAGAAGGGTTGATTTCACCCTACAGTATTTTTAGTCGACCAATGAGAAACATGTGTACCAAGTTTCATAAAAATCACTCCAGCCATTCGGAAGTGATGCTGGAACATACATACATACATACACACACATACATTGACTTTTATATATATAGATGATGATGAAAAATGATATTCACAATAACTATACACTGCCTTTCTATCATGAAAATGAGCAGCTTTTTGTCAGTTATTGGAATTTTGAGAAAAAGGCAAGCCTGCATAGCCATATATGAATTCCAACTAGATTTGGTCTCGTCCATTACGGGTGATGGACATCTGAAGTGGAACTCCATTAGCAGCGGTGTTATTTTTTCTCTTTTTTTTATAATCCCAAGGTATCCTGTATTTACTCAACCTGAGGAGTTTCAATTACACTATATGCAAGCATATATAAAATGAGCAGCAGAAAAAAGGTTCAGAAAGAAATGGGAAAACACAGCTACAGCTTCATCAAAGCCTAGATAGGCATCAAGTCCAAGCTCAAGGTACAGCTTGCCAGAGATTGACCTGGAACAGATAGGTGAAAGCACAGATATCCCGGGAACTGACACTGCTGCATCGTCTCCAGCCAAGAGTGAAAGTGGGAGCGAATGTGCGAGTTGTCAACTACTCCTCACAAGCCGACAAAGTCAATTCAAACTGGGTTCGCCACTTTACCTTCAGATCATGGAAAAAACTGAAACGATCTGTCTGAGCTGAAGGTAATGATCGCCTCAATGGCCACCGCTCATTGACATAAATGACATAAAGAAAGAAATAAATAATATAAGGAAAAGTGACATAAAAGATTGTGGTGGGCTGGCGACCTGCCCGGGGATTGTTTCCTGCCTTGCGCCCTGTGTTGGCTGGGATTGGCTCCAGCAGACCCCCGTGACCCTGTAGTTAGGATATAGCGGGTTGGATAATGGATGGATGGATGGACATAAAGGATATAAGTAAAAAAATAAAGGACATACATACAGGAAAAACTTTTAAGTAATCATTTTGAGGCAACCTTTAAAGGTATGCTAGGAGTTTGCTGCTGCTGTAGTATGTGAATTTGCATCTAGAAGATGGATGCAGAAGGAATAATATTAGAATCGAAGGTCTTTCTGAGAATTGTGAAAGTCCAAATCCAGTGAAATTCGTAGCTGAACTATTCTCAAAAATAATTGGAGAGGACTTTAAATCAGACACCAAGATAGCAGCAGCACTCCGCATACGTGGATCGAATACCTCAAAACCTAGGACTCTCATCATGTGTTTTGAAGAATTATAATTTAAACTACATATAATGTTGCTTCTCAGACAGAAACAAGAGATTATATTTGAAAATAACCACATTTGTATTTTCCTTTATTTCTTACCCTCAACAGCTGCTAAACATGCTGCATTTTACAACATTAAACAACGCTTACAGAAAGCCAAGATCAGAGAGAGTTTATTGTATCCTGGCAAACTGAAAATGGACATTCAAGACAAGCTCTACATTTTTACTTCTACGGAGGAAAGCAGAAAAAGAGCTAAGAAAACTGATCCCGGCACTTTTTGAAAAACAATTGTGAATTGCATCTGGACCTGGCATGGCAAAAATCTTACCTGCTGTTTGATCCGCTTGCAATGATACTGGTACCATAAATATATATCCAATTTCCTTCACAGATAATCTTTTTTTATGTTTTAATTACAATTATATGCATACATGCATGTATGTATGTGTACATTTTTTTAAGGGGACTGTTTAACATCATACCCCTGGTTTATTGTATTAGGGTTTACTATGCTTATCCAGGGCTACTGTTTAACATTATTCCCTGGGTTTACTCTCTCAAGACTGTTGACTATATTTTGTGCTTATAGTATTTGTACTGTATTATCAATAGATATCTCTGTTTTAATCCTCATACACCGCTGCTAGGGGGCTTTGTTTTGTGTGTTGTGTCTCAAGGTATGTCAAAGGACTGGGACTTTGTGAAGTGTGATTTAGTCTCACATGGGTAGGCAAAATAGGGGAGCCGG
This sequence comes from Polypterus bichir lapradei, assembly GCA_026402145.1. Taxonomy (NCBI): domain Eukaryota; kingdom Metazoa; phylum Chordata; class Cladistia; order Polypteriformes; family Polypteridae; genus Polypterus; species Polypterus bichir. The sequence continues at coordinate 35,155,226 of JANRMT010061414.1, read as the reverse complement.
GGGACTGGGAGGGAGAGAAAGAGAGCAAGCTATTTCTAATCTATCCTTTTAATCCTTATAATTATAAGTACCAACGTAACAATAGGCTTCATGGCAATAACTCATGGAAAAATTTGAAATTAAGGTCAAAGCTGTCTTATCTTAAATTAAGACTACAAAATGACAACAAAAGTTCAGAAGCAATGTCTCCATGACTGAACAGTTAACCTTGTGAGCTGGAATGTTAAAGGTTTCAATCACAAATTAAAAAGAAAGAAAGTATTCTTTCATCTAACAGGTCTAAACATTAAAATAGTGTTTTACAGGAGACCCACTTATTAAGCAAGGATTAGTTTCGACTGCAGAGAGACTGGACTGTCCAAATATTCCATTCCAGCTTTACAAAGAAAACTAGAGGTGTGTGAATTGTTATACATAGAACAATCTCATTTGTAATATCAGATGTAGTATCTGATCCTGAAGGGAGATAAGTGATTGCCATAGGTAATTTATTTAACTGTAAAGTGATTTTGATAAATACACTATCTACGCACTCAATGTGGATGACAGGGACAACATCCAAAATGTATTTGTATCCATTACCAATGTAAATAATGTGAATACTCATAAAATTACAATGCTTGGGGACATTATGTTTAAAATCCAGACCTAGATAGGTCTCCTGCCACAGGGGAAATTGCATCTAATACTGCAAAAACAATTTCACAGCTTGTAAATGATCACAACTTATCAGACCCCTGGAAATTTCTAAACTCAAACTCAAGAGCATATTCCTTCAAGTCATCAGTGATGACGTATGGGTGAGAAGAAGGAATATGCTCTTAGGTGAGGATTTAAGAACCGCTATGTGTCAGATAAGTTATGACCCGTTACAAACTGTGTAATTATTTGTGTAGTATTTGATGTTATTGCCATTGTATCTGAAGATCTATCCAGGTCTAGATTTAAAACTCGATTAAAGTCTCCGGCCATTATAATTTTGTGAGTGTTCACATTAGATATAGATGCAGATACATTTTGGAAGGAAGCTCTATCATCCATGTTAGGTGCATAGATATTAATCAGAATCATTTTAGTATTAGGTAAATTGGCCGTCACCATGTCATATCTAGTCCTTGCTTAATAAGCGAGTCTCCTGTAAAAACACTCTTTTGGCATTTAGACTTGTTAAGTGC
>JANRMT010061414.1:35133599-35153651 GCA_026402145.1 Polypterus bichir lapradei | reverse complement strand
TTTATGTCTTATGGTGTTGACTCTTTTAGTGTTCATACAAATATTTAAACATTAAGTCTACTGAAAGTAAAAACAGTTTAAAGTCAGGGGACGTTTCTTTTTTTGCTGAGTATATATACCTTCTATGAACTGCTAAAAGTGAAAAAGCAAAACCTGATGTTTTCAATTAAACAGCTTCAAGGTAAAAAAAAAATGACAAGCCACCATTAAAAAAATAAGACGCATACTACATACACTGCATATCTCGAACACAAAACATTGGAGCTTTGCAATAGTGAAGTTAAGCAACAAGCAGCCAGGTATTTGCTGGACAGCTCAAGGCCATCAAACAATTGAAAAAAATATTTTTATGTACCTGGTCTTTCTGCACTCTGAACTTATTTGAAAACGGATTATCACACTACTGGCTTTTTTTCCATGCACTGGATGGAGAACTTGTAAGCCTTCTTTTTGGCTTTTTCAAATTTAGTGCTGTCATGTGGGATTCCTTAGCAGTGGGTGAAGACTGAAATGCTATACAACGCAATCAGTGTAATGTGTTGTGCTCAGTAAATTCCTAATACTGAGTTCCTTATGTGGCTACCTGGAAGTTATTTTTAAAGAAATACAAGTACTTTATTACTTTACTTGACCCCACTACATTTTCAGATAAAATAACATACTTTTTACATTCTCATTTTCTAGCAAGTACTTGTTAGTTGTTACACAGACCAGCTATTATAAATTCATAAAATAGACCTATCAGTTGTGTTGTCAACTTAGGTTATGGTTCAGTGTTGCTCAGACACAGCCATTAGAATGCAGTATATCATTCAAAATTAAAAGTGCCATAGCATGCCTTCGGCTGTTCATTTGGTAGGTGAGACATGGACACTGAATGTGCAGTTTCCCGACAGTCATGTCTGAACACTTCGTTTAAAATTGTAAAATGCAAAGGTGATTCATATATAATGTAGTGTCTTTTGTGCCTGCTAGCACAAAAAAGAAATCTCTGCTTTCAGGAATTTACTTTCAAATTAAAAGGAGCATGTTGAGGTAAGAATTTCTTTTCCTCTTCTTCTGGATGCTAATGTCTTACTGTACTTTTATGTAAGTGCTAATAAAAGGGGTGTCAGCTTTCCTACAAGAAATAGAACTATTTTTTGTTGATACTGGAACACTGCCCTGAAGAACAGAATCTAGTCTAGAACCACAAAGACAAAGGAAAGCACAGTTGACTTATTAAGTGATTATCTTTGTTTTGTGTATAGGGGTGAACTTTGAGTAGAATTATGTATTTGTTTTCATAAGTTATTGAGAATTACTGCACATCTGGTAATTCTATCTTCCACTGAACTGCAATGTGTGTGACATGTTTTGTTTGAGTTGTCCTTATTATTAGTTGTTTATGTGATTCAGAAGAGAGCATTTAAAAGTAAAAGAACAGGTTCCTATCCAGAGCATTGTTCAGTAGAACACTGACTCTCATATTTGTATTTGCTATTTTATTCAATTACATTGACGTGGAATTATTGTATTGTAATATTAATGCTAGTATATTATATGTGTGGGAATATGTTATTCTGTAGACTTTTAAATTAAGTACATTAAAATACATATGAATATGTATTATGATACAATTTATATACCTTTGGTTAGGATGGAGAGTTAATAATATGTCTAATAATGGTTAATTCCATAGTTTACATAACTGCTCAAGAAGGTAATTTAAAGTTAAAATTGGACAACAAACTGAGCAAAGAAACCCACAGTTTTGAAATTAAAGGTAATAATTGTAATAATTGCCCTTCTAAAGTCTATCTTTACTTCATTAAAGTGTAATAAACCCAATCTGTTTGCATTTTCTATTAGTTTTTTTATATTGTGTATCTAGTCAAGCAATAATGTGAGATGTTAACTTATTTTTTATACTCTCATTTATATATTTTATTTCTTTCTTTTCTCTCTAGTTAAGGGTGCTGCGTCTACTGCTGCTAGGTATCCCAATAGGTGAGGCAAAGTGTAAATAATAGCCACATTCACTAGCAGCACACTTCAAGTCACTAATCATATCTAGAAGTGCGTACAGGGTGGATGTGAGGCAAATTGCTTAGTGTATAGGGGCCCAGACCCATTCGTGTTCTTGCCATTCACATAGATTGAGCACACATAATGTCACTTTCTACATTAAAAACATTTTTCTGGATTATTGCTGTGTCTTTTCATTAATAACAAATGATAAAAATTCAATTGAAGTTTTTTTTTTCTTCTTAACTGTAGAATTAAACAAAATAACAAAACAGTGAATAATTTGTGGCATATCTCACTAACTATGGTCAAGGTGGATGGTACCTCTATATTTCAGTTTCCTGCTTTTGTATAAAGTAGTACAGTGTGATATGACACAGTGAATGACTTAGTTTAAAGTATAACTATCAGTTTTTTTCACCAATCAATTACGATTCACAACATTGCCAAAACCAATTATGCACATGTCAGGCTTACTGTACATGTCCTTGAGGGAGCAAGAAACACTTTTTGTGGCCACTTGATATAATATATTGTGCATACAACGTACTGCTCTTGTTACAACAAGGTAATAACTTGTGCACGTAATATACAGTACACATCTTGTTTGCACAATATATAACTTGTGACCAAACGTAAGGTCTAAACCTATAGAGTGATGCTGAAAAAAATTTTAAATGAGTTAGTATTGCATTTATATGACATAACTGTACCTTTTAATTTAGATTTAGAAAATATTGTTTTAAAACTCAATAGCAATGCAATAAAAAAAAGCCGTATGCTTGTCTGCTTCACACCACATAATCATTAAGCACCCAAATACAGTGAACAGCTTTAAACTGTTCAAACTTTCATATCTTATACCAACTGACATTGTCAGTTTACTAATTCAAATCCTGCTTTTAAGTCACTGTAGAAACACATCCTCCTCAATGTCTACAATCTTTCTGCACTTTTACATCCAGAAAAGAAATTTGTGGTGACTCAAACTTTTTTATTAATAATAGGACTCATCCAGTGGCTACTATTGTTTAAAAACGAAAGGTTCATCAATGCATGGATTTTATTTAGCTCTAGATAAGCATGAATGGACAGCAGGAATTTTGAATATCAGTTACTACTTAAGCTAAAAAGAAAGGTTTACAGTTTATGAAGTTCATATGTTTTGGAGGAAAATTAGAAGCTCCTCTCACTGCAGTTATGTACTGATCAAAGACATAATTTATAATATTTTTATTATAAAAAGTACTTTGACTTTTGTACTTGAGTACTTTTGAAAGCAGATACTTTTTTATTTTTACTCAAGTATTTTCTCCCTAAAATCCTTTTTACTTCAGTGAAAGTAAAAATGTGATGAAGTACTTCAGCTTTTACTCAAGCATCATTTCTGAGTACTTTTTACAACTCCATAACTACTGAATAAGTATCCAGGAGTAACAAAACCTCCAAAATGACCATTAAAAAGGGAAACATGCATTAATAAAATAAAGAAACATCAAGAACAAAACAAATTTACAACAACCAAGTTTAAGGGTTGGTATAAACAGTTTAGTAATGTTAAAATTACTGAAGAAAACATATTCTTATTTTGCACAGCATCTGGTCTAGCTGTGCCCCCCTTTAATGCATAAACATCACTGATAAACTGAATTGCAGGCATCCCTGCCATGAGGGTCAGGTCAGGTTGTAAAGCTGGTTGAACAGTTTGTCCTGTTATTGGAAACCTGTAGTATTTATTGTTCTTACTTAATTTTATGTTATTAGGCTGTTGATTTTACAATGTTCCAGGCATGGAGGATGGTCACTATGTCATCAATGGACAGTGTCACAACACTCGCTAGACATGGTCATAAAGGTCTTAAAGGCTGTTTTGTCCTGCTATAAAAGCAAATGTGGAATCAGGGTAAGATCAGCCATTCTTACCTTATTTTGGAATTTCCAATTATAAGCAGTTGTTTTGATCTCTGCTTGTGCCTGCACTTTTTCACATTGATTGTTAACACATTTTAAGTATATTTTAAGAAAGCTTTATTTAAGGCTTTCATTCTCATTTAGAAGTTAGTGAGGTGCATATACTGATTGTGCAGCTTTGTGTAAAGCTATAGTGTATCCTATTTTTCAGGCTAAAGTTATACCCTATTAAATGTTTTTAACATCATATGCTGATTTGTTTCTCTCTCTCTGTTGCATCTAAATCCCACGAAAAACCAGTGACACTTTTTATTATAAATGTTTTCAAACAAATAACTTTAAATTATATTAATAAAGTCTAAACAGACACCTTGTCAACAGGTTTTTAAATTGTAAAGAAAACATGAAACTTAATGGTTTTATGATATTTTAAATGTGTGTCCCAAGATTATACCACCTGATGACTTCTGAGGTTTTAAAGAATATAAATTTGTCAAAATGTTTTCCTTTAGCATTCTGAATAAAACCAGTATTTTCTATTATCTTCCATGAATATAGCAGCATTACTTTACACACTTTTCTGTGACTGACCCATTTTTAACTCCAGTCCTTTTTAGTTATTAATAAAGGGCATAATGAAAGGTGCTTCATAAAATTAAAAGCAGTAGATTGAATTGAACCTTTAACCTCTACAATGACATAAATGACCAATTTTAATTAGAACATCCTAGAAAAGTGAAGATACCCTCAAAGCCATAAACAAATAGGCAGTTTTATTTATTTTTTGTTTAAATTTACATTAAAGTTGTAAACGATATATACACTAGACAGATATTCATAATTTGAAATAATTGTACTAAACAACAGTTACTAAATAGCTGAAATACTATATTGAACTGAATAACATAAGAAAAGAGAGGGGTAATAAATTATTGATGTAAAAGTTTCAGAAAATAAAACTCCAATTTATAAAATCACCATGGAAAGCAAACAGGCAGAGATCCATGTGACAGCCCTCCTTCGGCATTTTAAATTTTAAATGTTGGTGTATTTTTGCATCCTGAAAAAAAATGCTGTATGCAATTTTACAATATTTGAGGAAATAAGAAGGACTGAACAACTTAGAACATATGCTGTCATTAAGAGGAATTGCAGAGGAAGCTGTATAGTTGCAAGTACTGTCTTAAGTTTAAGATCATTCTCCAACAGGTGGCTTCATATGGCCCATTTGAGGGAGAGAAGAACACATTTATTTGTGCCTTTAACTGAAAATATAATTTACCAGGATTACTACAGTGTATCTTTCCTGATGCAGTACATTAATTCCAGGGTTTAGTTCTTTTGTAAATTTAAATGACTTATAGCTAATCAAGGGTGAAGGGAATACATTAGCATGTGTACATCACATAAGACATCCATCTCAATGTCAAGGTTTGCTCAATTTCAAAATGGCCAGAACTATAATATTTCTTTAAAAATATTTGCGATATAAAGTTAAATCGCATTTCCAGTTTTTTTTTTGCTCATATATGCCTTGGCTTTTTTTTTTTTCAAAGTTAGAATGTAAAAGTAAAATGGTATGATCTGAATGACTAAAGATGGAAGTTAAGTCCATACTGTGTTATGAAGAGCCTTTAATAGTGCTTTATATTCCATCATAAGGTCGGTTAAGATGTGTTAAAATGTTTAAATGGTGTGAAAATAAAGAACCAGTTATAGGTTAGTAAAAGTCAGTTAATATTTTTCCATATTAACGAACATTAATACAACATCAGCAAGAACTGGTCCAAGTAAACTGATGGTTCTTTAACTGCAAATGTAGACACACTAGATGTTCTTTCCACATATTAGCTCCTAGATCACCTTCAAAAGTTGTCCAGGCAACAATAAGGTACACACTGTCACTGAAGGCTAGCCAAGGGGATAGATTATTGGGAAAGTTTACAATTACAACCTTTTACAACTGTCTAGGGTTGAAGAACATTTCAGAAAACAGTTCTAAACTTAAGTTCAGCATAATGTTAAAATGTAATAACTAAAGGAAAACATTGGCATATGCAGTGCCAGTCAATGTTGTGTTTTGCTGTGACATTCATTCATGTATTCATTTATTCATAAAGACTTCATAAACACATATGTTAATGATTTTGGCAAAACCATATAAAAATAAATGTCATTTTGTAAGTATATCTCTAACTGAATCAGAAATATAAAATTAATTATTTTACTAAAGGTCATTACTTCTCAAGTCTAGCTAAATACATATGTAACAAAAAGTGTGCTGTGAAAGGTATTTATTAGTCTTGCATAAAGCCTAATGACATTTGTTTGATGCATTCATACTTTAACCACTTAGATATAATGATGAGACTGATATATCATATCTGTTCTGTATTTTTGTAAATGATTACTTCACATTTTTTCCTGTACCACTTTATACTTTATTGTATGGTACTCTGTGTACTATGTTTATTATAGCATATAAGTGTACAGCACTGTCAATTAGTAAATTAAAGTGTGCCATATAATAGTTCCTAAAATTCCTAAAATTAAATATATACCATTGATTTGTCTTTCATTATTTAAATTTAGAATTCATATTTCAATATGGGAAACTTAAGACTACTTCTTACATACAATCCAAAAGAGCATTCATTCATCCTTCTAATTTTTAATTGCACATTATAACTTTTACACATATATTCTTATGAAACACTGCTGTAGTTTTAAGAACCCATAAAGTATATTTTTTGCTTTGTTTCATGCGTCCACTATTTTGTCACTAATAAAGTATCCATTTAAAAGTTATTAAAATGATTAAGCAAAATCTACCATACATTGGTGCATTTATTTTAGAGAGAAGGTTTACATGATTATGTTTATTTTAAATAATAATAGATTTTTATTATTAAGTTTAATGTAAAGAAAGTAGTTAATAAACAAGAAGAATTCTTACTTTAGAGACTGTTTCTCTGTGTCTGCTATCATACAGACTTCAGTGTAGATTTATTGACTGGTGCACAGCTATGTGTATTTACAGTCTGCTGACCTGAGGACCTACAACCAAACAAGTAAAAAGGAAACAAGGGCCTGACTCCACAAGCAGACACGAATGCTGGGGAGGTAGGTGAAATCTCACATCCTAACATTTCATTTTATTTTTGCATGAAAAGTTAGAGGACATCTTCTTATAAAAAATAATGCAGCTTTAAAAATAATCCTCACTACAAATGTATGTATAATTACATTTTAAATGGAAGATTGATTGATAATAAACACTTCCAGAATTTTTGTTTATCTAATAAAATGTATTATTGTTTACAAAAAGTATATATTGAAAATGATTTTAATAATTATAACACACAAAAATTCAAATCAAGTCCAATGTCATATTAAAGATTTATCTCTACATTTTAGAAGCTTTTTTACAGAAGACCCATTCTATTATTTTGTTTACCTTTTGTTTTTGAACATTGTTATAGATTACTGTTTTCCAATGGCATATGACAGACTGGCATAATCAAAAAATATTTCCATGCTCAAGAAAATACAGGAAAGTTAACAAATTGACAGCTAAGTCATGTATTTTGAAAAACCTTGGCAATTTTTAAATAATACATAAGAATAATAAATATTTTGTTTTGATTAATAAACTTTGGATAAAGAATGCTCTTAACATTTGTGATGTCTGATTTTACCAGCATCATATTTAAAGAAAATATTCAAAATTAGGAGGTTAAATCTTCCAAACTGCACTGACAATGTAAAGCAAAGCAAAGTTAAACTATTGTGTTTTCTACACAAATGCATGTACGCTGTCTTCCTATACTTACATTTTTAAATAAATTAGCTATAAAACATCTAGAAGACACAAAATACAGTATTAACTTATTCTAAATATTACTGCTTAATACCAGAAAGCTTAACAAGGTTCAAAGGATTCCAGAAATAAAATTAGCACTTTTGACAAAATATGTGTACAGTACATGTGTGAATGTAGTGTTAAATAAATGGGAGATCATGAAAAAAACATTAATAGTTCTGCATAATACACAGTATTATGTATGAAAGGAATGTAATGAAACATGAATTCCAGATATAAATAACTGTGGGTGTTTACTTTGGAACATAGTTTGTTTTATCTGCAGAATGTCATGATTTTAGTATACTTACATTTGCAGGTTCATTTTGCATACAGTGTATTCTATAATTTATATTCAAGAAAACTTAAAAATGTAAAATAAAACACAGTAATTCTTCCATAAAATAAAGCAACAAATTTGAGCATTTAAATCTTTTTAATTTTCAAAACAGCCATAAAATACTGGTTCTGTTGAGGAAAAATGCAGGAAAAGCACTATTGCCAGAAAAACTTTTACAAAATATTTTAGAAAGGAATCATTATGTTTTATGAGATATAAAGGGGCTAAACTTCCTTTTCTGAAACAGATTTTGGCAATGAATGAACATTCTTTACATAAACCAAAACCATTCCAAATTTCATTCTAAAATGTAAATTTATCATGCTAAAATACCTTATACATGTTTGTGCTACTATTTTATGCATGCCTTTAATTTTTGTTCCTTGCACAATTTTTTTCATATACCTTTTTTTCTTTTCTTCTGTTTGAAGCTTTAAAGGTTCATGGTCTAAACTTGCTTTCCAATCTGTCGGCTCCTACTGACAGAAAGATGTCCAGTTTGGATTTTGTCTTGCCTGTTGTTTAAATTGCTGACCCTCAATTCAACCTTACCCCTTGACCTCTAGAAGTATCTATCATGTGAAGGGACTGTTTTACACAAAATAGTTCCCATTTTGTCATTTTCTGAAGAAAGACTCACAGAGAATCTCGTTTTATGAAGAATTTGCTGCTTTCTCCTTCACTAGCTTTATTCATTCACCACAGGTGAGATTCTTCTCAACAGCAGGGTTATAAGATACAATGTGAAGAGGGGTCTTAATGAGTTGAAAGCATTCTCAGCTGGAGACAAATGAATGCAAATGATATGCATAAACAGGAATCTTGAGCAGAAAAACATAAACAATTTCAAAATCTTCCACAGTCTTTATAGCTCAGAGATAAATGGCTTTGACCAAACAACAATAAAAGTGTATGTTTATCTTTAGAACTGGTTAGTATCCAGCACCTACTGTAATTTGTGCACCCCTTTTCAATAGCAAATAAAAAAATACCTCTGAATAAAACCATTAATACTTCATTATCAAGCAAGAAATTTATATTATTAAAGTAGTACATTCTTTAAACATAGATAGTGAAAGAAGTGTATTTCTGCCTCAAGCAAAACCTGTGATAATTGAATTTATACTACAGATTTTTAAAACAAAAATATGAAAGAAACTTATATGTCTAAAACGTTGGTCAGGAATATACTAACAAAACATTTAACACTGATTTATCATTACTATAGTTCATGAAATATTGACCAATGTAACTTCATTAAGTATTTTGCAGTACTGTATTTTCATAAAGTGTTTTAAAACTATTTTAGTTTTGATTAATTTGCTAAGATTAAAAATCTAAAATGTTTTCAAAGCTGTGTGTTGTGTTGGCAAAAACAAACACCAAATAATATATTTTAGCAAAACAACAGTATTTGATATTTAGCAGTAGTCATGCATTTATTGCTACCTTACTAATCAGATAATTTGCATGTTAGTCCTGTCATTGGTGTGCTTCATAATCTGCAAAAAATATACATAGATAAAAATAAATAAAATATTGTAAAATGAAGTAAGTAGAGTTGTGAAATGTATTTTTCAGCTTATGTTGTTGTGGTTTGTTATTGATTATTAAACCAGACAATAAAATTAGTAATATAAAATAAGATCATTTACTGGGAAATGCCTGGCACTTCTGTTAGTGAAAATTACATTTTTTATATATTGTATCTGGGGTACAGTTTACTGTTATTCTTCATAATTTTCTTACTGAAGATGTTCTGAAGCAAAAATACGGTAAAGTGATAATAAAATAATTCTTTTTTTTTCATTTGTAAAAAAATAATGTGTTTATTACATTTTTCTGTACCACTTTATACTTTATTGTATGGTACTCTGTGTACTATGTTTATTATAGCATATAAGTGTACAGCACTGTCAATTAGTAAATTAAAATGTGCCATACAATAGTTCATAATATTCCTAAAATTAAATATATACCATTGATTCATCTTTCATTATTTAGATTTAGAATTCATATTTCAATATGAAAAACATATTTATTTTTAAAATTAAGACTACTTCTTAAATACAATCCAAAACATTATTATATTCTTCCTTAAAGAAACAATTTACTCTTTAAGTATTAAGAACAATTGGTTTTAAATACCTACAGCAGTATTTAAAATGTTATACTTGCTAAAATTTAAATACATAAAAATACATTTTATGTATAATAATATTATACATAAAGTTTATTTTTATGTATTTAAATTTCAGCAAGTATAACATTTTCATCAATTTCATTAAAAAAATCTACATGCATATATATATGAATTTATGGACAACAAAGAAAATCTTGTTTAATGAGTGTATTGTATTGTTCAGTAACACCTTATTATTTAATAAATAATGAAACCTTTATGCTACTTTTTCTTCTTTTCTAATATAATATAAACTAGATCCATCTAATATAAGGTAACATTTTTATAAGCAATGAAATGTAAACCCCAGAATCTGATACTTAAAGATAAACCAAACCTCTATATACCAATACTACTTTTATTTGAGGCAGGCTGTGTTAGTTCAGATTTTCTTTGTCACAGACCACAGCTGAAGAAGGCCATTATGCATTGTTATCAGTGCAGTCTAATTTGACTGTTGACAAAGTATGTGTGGCAGTGAGAATGAAAGCAGTTAAAAGTGTGCTGGATTGTAATCAAGAAGCTGCTTAGCTGTGCAACACTGCATCATGAAGAGATTTGAATCAGTTTGCCTTTCGGGGGTACAAAAAAAGTCCATTAATTTTTAGATAGAAAATTAGAGTGGCACTTGATGAAGTAGAGTTTGACATGCGTTAATTGCTCCATAGCTCTTCTAATTAAAGATTTACAAATTCTTTTACTGCTTTGGGGTTGATGCTACATAGTTTCCTCTTGGTCAGATAGAAGCTTTTGCCTGTTCTGTTAATCCAAATCTTAAGTAAATCAGCAGATTCATGGATTTTTGAATTATTTCAGTTCAAAAATTGTTGTGTAATCTTTGGAAATTTCTACAAACTATTTAATTTATAATATGTGACATTTATTGATAAAAACCTAGTTTTGAAGTTAAGAAATTTAGATTTAAAATAATGGATAGTAACATATAACAAAAAGACAATAAATAATGAAAATATTGAGTGTCTTATTTACGTGTTTAAGTACATTTTTACATATTATAAAAATATTGAAGTTATTGATTGAAATAAAATAATTTACATACATATTTGTATTTAATCCACATACCCACAAATTAATAAATGAATTCTGAGAGCAGAGTATTTAATATATTGTAATGGGTAAAGATAGAATAATACATTTTTTGTATTAATTGTTCTACACTGATTAATTCTTAGCATATCTTAAATCTTAGCATATTTTAATAATTATATTAGTTTTTGTTTATTCATTTATTTTTGGAAGGTCAATTTAATAGAATATTGTTTCTCACTAAATTGTTACTTGTTTGTGTTTATTTATATAGCATGAAATTATAAGCCTTTGTTATTGCAGTGCCTTGGGCGAATTGCTTATGACACCAGTAATAGGAGTAATTGTTATTGTTGAAATTACCTGTCAACTACCCATATCACTGGCCCTTGTCCTACTGACAAATAGTGACAGCAGAGAGGGATCTTATGTACGTCCTCCTGATGACTTCTCCTCTGATAATAAGGAGCTCTGGGCCCCTGATAATTTGCCTGTCAATGGTGAGTGCGGCTTCTAGAGAGTTGGCCAAATTGTTGTCATTCATTTTGACAAAGACTGCAAAATGCTTCATGTGGGAAGTGAATTATCAAAATAAATTAATCTACATATTTAGTTCAAGACAGGCAGAAAGTGTAATGTACTGAGTTGTATTTTATATACTACATAATTTACAAAACCAATATGATGAATTTACTTACATATTCTTTTCTTCAAATAAATATAAGAATAAGTATGTTTTATTGTGTGTGTAGTTTTGAGTTCTAAGCATTTGTTTGTTTACTTTGCTTTCTTGTTATAAACTTTCCCTCTCTTAAGCTATACTCTTTGTTATTCATTTTTAAATAATTTAGCAATTTGTATATATATATTTAGCAGATTTTAATTGAATTGTGTTTTTGTATATGTTGCAAATGAAGGTGAAAACATAAGCTTTTACACTTTTTTAGATTAATCATTAAAAACTTTGTTATAGAAACAAGTTAATATGCTTGCATGAACTGTGAATTTGCTATATGACAACTTACATTTAGAACAGCATATTAAGTAAAGCAACAATAAAATAAAGCCTTCAATATTCCAGAATCACTTTCTTATACATATTTAGTTAAATAGAAATATTATTGACTTTATTTATTGATTGGATGCTATATGTTAATGGCAATCAGATATAAAAAAAAAAACTTTAGTAAAATGTGTTTATTTTACATTATAAAGTCTCAAATGTATTGGTTTAAAGTATAATATTCACAGTGATAATAATTGTTAAATATTTGAATTCTTTTTATCTATTTATAGAAAATGATAAATATCATTTGACTGATTATCCCTCTTCTTGTAGCTAAATGTACAGTATGTATCATTTCAGTCTGGTTGGGGTGAGAGGCCAATTGCAAGCCCCAGCTGAAATCCGTGATAACTGTGATATGTTTTGACACATATCTTCTTTATTTATTTTTCTGTTTTTGCAGTCAGCCACATAAAGAAAATAGCTAGCTGAGTTGGTTAGTTTAATCTTATATGAATTTAACAGTACTCGATAGACCATGGCTTTTTGTGTGCCTTGCTAACTTTAAGTGTTTGTCGGTTTTTTTGCTCTCTGATCTACCAATGGTTTGCAGGGTATTTAAGAGTTACATGTACTTAATGTCATTTTTTTTTTTATGCATTTCTCTACTTCATTTATAAAATACAATTATATGTATGTATGTTTATATACACTGTATATGCATACATATGTACATACATACACACACACATATACAACAATAATTGCTTAATTAAAGTCTGTGGCTGGTATATTTTCACCCACAGAAGGAAGAGTGGTTTTATTGGATCTCTTTTCATTCTAACCTTACATGCTTCTTGTTTGACACTAACAAACAATTTGGATTTTTTGTATGATTCATTTCAAATGTTCTTTAACAAATGGGTAAACATGTCATCTGATATATGTTAGTTTTTATTCATAAAGCCCTTTTACATTGTCATTCTTGCATTCAAATGTAGCATAGTTGCATACTAATTTTACATTCATAGTCTCAGATCCATTCTAAATTTTAACCTAACATAAGCTAATCATTCTTAAACCTGCTTGATTCAATTCAGGGCCAAGAGAGTCAGACCCTTTCCCAGTAGTACTGAGTACAATATACAAAACTGTATCAAACATGAACATGCACTCATGCAGAGGCAATTTAGTTTCTTTAACTGTGAATTGTCTTTGGGTGTGTGAGAAGGAAAACTGAGACAACATGCAAACTGCACCCTAGGTAATGAACAGGTCCAGAACTAAAACCCAGGACATTTGATCCATCAAACAGCAATGCTAACCACAATGCTGTAAACATGCCACCCAAGTCTAAACATTACCCAGATGAAATTTATGAAACATTTCCAGAAACCCTGAAAAAAGCATGTAAATAAGAAACACTATAAAACAATTTCACCAAAGGTACATTTGCTTTATGTTACTGTAGGATACCCAAGAAGGGACAAGTGGATGTGACTTTGCTTATTTCAAATGACTGTGGACTCTTAGGGGATTATTTTGTATAGGAATACTGTTTAAGCAGAATTTCTAACTTCCTCTTTTAAGATTCCAAAAAGCATATTTATGTTTAACAAACCTTTTTTACTCCAAAACAAAAAACAAGTAAAATAACAATGGAAGAAGTGAGCCATGTTTAGAAACTTTGTACTTATGATTGAAAATGATTGTACTTTTAAACTGCACAGTCAGGGTCATAATTACTTGTTTTTGTTATTTATTTCTTTAAACCATTGAGAATTTGTTGCAGGCAGTAGTTACACAAGTATAAATTGCAGAGGAAAATTCTTTTAATGACGGAGAATTTTTATGAATGATAGGGCTGGTTGAGATCTTCAACAAAACCACACAAACCTAAAAATAAAAAAAGCATAATTTTTATGTCAGAAAATGCATTAGGAATTTTCTGTATATAATGGAGTACCCTAGACTTGTATTTCCTATAATGTAAAATGAATGTCTCTATGCATAATGAGATAATCCTTATAGCACTTAATAAACAAGAATGGACTATAAAAATAATTCTAGTGAAACACACTGCCCCCATATTTCTTTTCTTGAGAAATTGGGTTATTTCCTTATAAAAAGTTTTTTCTGTTGGGTGAAGTTGTGATTTTTTTTAAACCATGTTATCTCTCTTTTACTACTCCTGGCATCTTGCCTGGAGGTGGATGTGTTGTGTTTATATCTCAACTGTTGCTGCCACAGCAATCACTATATAAACAAGAACATTTCTAGGCTCCTAAATCTATCAAAAGCAATCTTTGCATGTAGAGTAGTTTCAGTGTAATATGAATGGTAAAAGTGTTCTATTTTTATACAAAAATAAAAAATGTTCTGTTTTTCTATCACAGATAATTGTAAAAACCTTACATGGAGCAGGTACTATTTTAATAATGCAAATTACATCAGATTTATTTTAATACTGGGCAGCACTATCCATCCATCCATCCATCCATCCATTATCCAACCCGCTATATCCAACTACAGGGTCACGGGGGTCTGCTGGAGCCAATCCCAGCCAACACAAGGCACAAGGCAGGAAACAAACTCTGGGCAGGGCACCAGCCCACCGCAGTGGACAGCACTAATATAAGTATGCTCCTTTTGCTAATATTTTATTCAATCATTTATCCATTACATTTTCTTATTACTTTTGCTAGTGTCCTGTTATATTTTCACTGGAATCGCTTCCTTTTTTTCTGTTTTTCTGTTTTGCCCCTCACCTTGACTTCACTCCCTTTACACCGTTCTGCCCTTTTTTGGCTTAGGAAGAGGCAGGTTGAGCTTTAATACAAAACAGATGGACACAGTTTAGAAACTGTCCAAAAGGGTATGAGAATGTGGGGAGCTGTCAGGCCTGGAGAGAAAATGGAATTTTTCAGCAATAAAATGGGATTTATCACCACTCTGCTACAGTTACTGCAGCCAATGATATACATTGATAGAAGTGTTATTTTAAATCTTTTTTTCGAACATGGATTATTGTCAAAGCATTATAGTTGGCATTCTTCCAAAGAATAAAATGGAGTTCTTTAAAGGTGAAGCATTAGGCCAGAGTCTTAATATTCCCTACTGAGGCAAATGAACCTGCTAAAACAGCATCTTTTAGCAATTGCTGTGTAATTGAAGCCAGAAAGTGGAGCATTTGATAAATTGTTTGACCCTTAAGGAATGCTAAGGTCAAAAATATTTATTGCTTTTGTTTGTGTTTTAATTTTTTTATTGGGTGTGTACAAAAGTATATATTTTATTTGGTTTATTCTTTTGGGCCTATTTTTAAAGTGTAAGCCAATTTCAAAATCCATATGAACAAATATTTGAATAAGAATTTGAAATTAACAAGTAAACAGGTAATACATATTTGGATCCCCCAGTAAGAAAGCTTATATATGTAGGAAGCACTGTTACTAGTAGCATTTCAATCGAAGAAGTCAAGTACTGTTTTTGCATGGATGTGGTGCTTTACAATTTATGGCTACTGATAACGTCTAATCATTCCAAAGTATACAACATCATCAGGCAGCCAGCCACGTATCACTACATCACACCAAACTCAGCTCACTGTTACCAGCTGTGTAGCTGTAACTGGAAGAACATAGGACTTGTAAGAATGAGTGAATGACATTGCTGTCCAACTTTATTACACCTTCAGCTAAGCACTATATCAGTGACTTGCACGGCATGCTCTTGTGCATGCCAGTCTGCTGAGTTCTCTGGCAGCTGCAAACTAATTAACAGCATTATCTACAAAATCACCTAAAATGTTTTATATGTGCTAAAATTAAGAAAAATAATCACACAGAGTTTAAGAATTTAATTAATTAATCTTTGCATGTGAACAGCGCCAGATTTACCAAGTTAGGCATCTGCATTAATTTAGTACTGCCATATGCCCCACTGCTGAAACAAATATTTGCATGCTGTATAATTACACATTTATATTTAATGTAATTTTACTTCTTCCACATTCCATCAATCTGTAATTCACTTAATAATTATTTTACATAGTACGCAAACAAGATTTTTTTTAGAAAGTAATTGTCAATATTACAATATACAGGTCAGTCAGTCATCGTCCAACCTGCTATATCCTAACACAGGGTCATGGGGGTCTGCTGGAGCCAATTCCAGCCAACACAGGGCACAAGGCAGGAACAAACCTGGGGCAGGACGCCAGCCCACCACAGGGCACACACACACAGCACACACTAGGGACAATTTTAGGATGGCCAATGCACCTAACCTGCATGTCTTTGGACTGTGGGAGGAAACCCACGCAGACACAGGGAGAGCATGCAAACTCCATGCAGGGAGGACCCGGGAAGCGAACCCAGGTCTCCTAACTGCGAGGCAGCAGTGCTACCACTATTCCACCGTGCTGTCCACAATATACAGGTCTTTCATTTTATTCCTTTGTTACACATGTGTATGTTTTTATGTACATTACATGTTTTATTACATATAGTCAATTATCTTCAGGGGTTTCTGATTTTTTTTTTTTGTCTTTAACTTGCCAAACATTTTCTTAAAGTAATCAATATTTAAATGTAATGTACAGTACATCACAAGCCATATATTTATAAAATCATAGTGTAGCTAGTTTAAGGTACACTAGTGTTGCATTCAGGATTATTTATTGCTAGTACTGCCAATATAGACCCTGGCACGCTGCATTGATGAAATAACAGTACATAAAGAAGGTCTAGATAATGGATGAAGGAATACCTAAGTAATGTGTTCCAGTTTAAAATATCAGACTGACTGTAATAAACTCTATTCTTATTATTCTTTACATGTGTGTGCCTCACTAATTCTGTGAAAATAATAAAGTTTTCAGATGATGCTAGGTTAACAGGAATATTTAAAAATGTTGAAAGAGATTAGCTGGAAAATGCAGACTATTATAAGCGTGGACTACCATCGGTTCTTATTAATTACCAAGCAATGGAGAGAGTGGACACTTCAAGTTTCTCTTCTCAATATATCACTCATTGAAACAAAAAGTTAAGACTTACAATTATGAAAGCCCATTAGAGACTGTACTTGGTACAATAACTGAGACAGTTGGTGTCAATCAGGGTACAATGAAATACTTTCATAATCAGTATAGTTACTTTTTAATAACTATAGTATAATAACTTGACATTCCACAAGAGAATGATTTTTAGGCATAGCATCCAACATTATCAGAAGTAATTTCCTTCTGTGTAAATTTGTTTTCCATAAAATATGGATAGCCAAAATCGTGCACATGGAATCTCCCATCTGACCCGCTACAAAATAGTTCCATACTTAAACAAGATGATCTTGGTTTGATGCAGGCACTTTTATTTTATAAGTCCAATATTAAATGTGTAGAAGTGTCATCACAGCTAAGTGACCAGAGCTCCACAGGCTAAAGAAGGCAGTTTGTAATCCCAGCAATCTGTTGGCATCCCACTTCTACCATCTTGAGAAAAATGATTCAACAAAGATTGTTTTTTGTGTTTTGTGTATTAGCTCCATCTTACTCACTGTGGAAAGAAAAGGATCCAGAAAATGAATAAAGAGATGACTGGGAAATGTATTGCTTATCTGTTGTAATCCTGACTTTAAATTTTAACAAATTATATTATATTGATATAGAAATCATTTTAATAGAAAATGTTTTTTTAGATATTTCATTCAAATCTTTGCTTGTTTATACTATTTCAACTACCCATATTTGGAAATGAATGGAAAGATTGTATTAGGTAGTAATAGATAGTGAATCAGTTGGTACATTTTAGATCTTTCAGTTGTATGGAATCTTGTTTTTAAGGAAAATCTTGAGAAAATATTTTGAACTTACAATTTTACCTCTTTGCTTTTAGTTTTTTTTTCAGTATATTTTATAAAAGTACATTAGCACCTGACAAAGCTCTTTAAACCCACTGAAACATTAACATATAGAAAATATATAGGCAGTATTTGTATCAATATATTTGAAGATAGATTAAAATCAATATAGAATTACAGCTCTAGTTTATTTTAACGTGTACCCTAAAAAAGATCTCCCAAGATATCAAAACAAGAAAGACAACTTAAGACTTTCATCCTTTAAAAAATAACATAGAAATAACACAGAACAGAGGAGCAGATTTATAAATATCACCATTCCAACACAAATAAATTCTGGGGCTTAGATGACAGATATCCTTTGGTGTGCCACTTTTTAGAAGATAGAAATATACATATGTTTATTATTTAGCTAACAGTCCCTAAGGCATTCAATAGGCACTAAATGAAAATGAATGTAAAACATAAAGCTGAAAGGTTAAAAAAAAAGAATATTTAATGAATGACTTTTTACATTTTACAGTATAAACTACATTTTCATTTCAAAAGATCACTCTTTATGATTTCTCAAACAGAATAAAGCATTAGAACATTTTTAAGTTGGTATTTTAAGACTTGTACAAATGTTTGTTCTCTTTTAACAAATGTAAATCTACAGTATTTGTTTTTTTTATTTGTTGACAGATTTTAACTTTGTAATGGTGATAAAAGTGCCTTGAGGTAAACATGTTCTGCCTAGGAGAGAAACATAAATGTTTCTCTTTTTCAACCTTTATGTTTAACAAGTTTTATGACTTTAATATTAAGTACATATGTTTTACAACCTGCTGTGTCCTTTGAGTCACCCTTACTTTGTTCTATCGTGGAAAAAATAAAACTAAAACTCTGTGGTCTAATTTTCCCCAATAAACCCTTCTCTGGCCTCTCACACTTGAACTGCACATCTTGCTAAAAAAAGCAGGCATTGCAGAAATCCTTAGTTTATCACTGGATCAGTAGTAAGAGAAACCCCTTGAATCCCTTAGGGAAAAAAATAAATGTTTTATTTCTACCATGGTGTGTATAGATTCTGTAGGTTATTTTCTTTTAATAGAATGGCAAATTTGTTAATTTTACACATAGCAGTGCAGTGTAGTAAACAAAAATTATTAACCAATTTTCCCAATAATAATAATAATAATAATAATTTAAGCATTTCTGTAT
The DNA here is from genome assembly GCA_026402145.1 of Polypterus bichir lapradei. Classification (NCBI taxonomy): domain Eukaryota; kingdom Metazoa; phylum Chordata; class Cladistia; order Polypteriformes; family Polypteridae; genus Polypterus; species Polypterus bichir. The sequence continues at coordinate 35,134,231 of JANRMT010061414.1, read as the reverse complement.
TATGAAAGATTATTTTGGAACAGTATTAAATCAGTGACAATAAATCACTTTACACACAACAGTATTGCCTCAAAGTAACTATACCTTTTCCTTGTACTTTAATCTGTACTGCATATCATATTTATGTAGGTAAATAATATAATTTACTTCAATGAAATTACATGCTTTATATATTTGCTTGAAAGATTATACACCAATGACCTCATTTATCCTTGAGTTTACAGGGCATATATGTGAAAATGTAAGTTCACCCCATGGACATACTTGACCTTTTAAACGTATTTGAACAGACAAACAGCAGATCTTCATACAAAAAGTACTTACAGATAAAGGTGATATACCTGAATAAAATGACAAGGAAAAAGTTGCCTCTTTAGTCATCTGTTCAACAAAAATATAGATAGATGTAATTGGTCAGCTGGGGCAAAAATATTTGCAGCCTTGGCCTCAGAAGCTGATAGTGTGCCCTTTAGCAGAAATGTTTTCTTGCAGGCATTATTCATTATTATCCAATAGTCTCTCCTCCATGCAAAATTTCTTCAGTTGCAAGATGTTTGTGTGTTTTTTTGCATGTGCTTCCCCTTATACAGTGGTGTGAAAAACTATTTGCCCCCTTCCTGATTTCTTATTCT
>JANRMT010061414.1:35115430-35133199 GCA_026402145.1 Polypterus bichir lapradei | reverse complement strand
GGGCAAATAGTTTTTCACACCACTGTAGATCCTCACAATATTTCAATTACATTCTAAATCAAAGCTTTAACTAGGCCTGTCCATTACACTCCATTTCTTCTTTTACATCCTTTCCTTGGTGGATTGTCTAGTAGTGTCATTCAGATCATTATCCTGTTTAAAGGTTCATTTTCAGTTCAACTTCAACTTTCAGACAGGAGGCTTCATGTTCCCCTCAAGCACACTTTAATGTGATTCATAATTTATAGTTGATTTGCAGGTCCTTCAACTTGCAAGGAAAACTTGGGGGTTGGTGACAGGATTAGCACTGCAGCCACTGTTAAAAAACCTCACACTGTTCAGTGTGGTGCTGAGATGTAAATCTGTGTGTACGCCAGCTTCCATGTTCTTCTGCTCCATCAATCCCAGTCAATGTGGAAAGTAATGCTTGTGCACGCGTCTGCCGCCCCACCCCAACTTCTCCCAGAATTATGCCTCTTTGAATATACAAATCAATATTAATAGCCCCTTATGTTTTGCGTTCTGTGAAAAGACAATGGCAAAAGCATGGGGAAAGAACAATTTCAGCAAATACCAAGTACAGGCAAGGAGAAATCTATTATTTGTTGGTTTAAGCAGTGATATAAACAAAAAAAAGGAAGCTGATCAAGTGACAGGGTGGCTGAGAAATTAGAAAATTCAAGTTCAGAAAGTCACACAGTGCCCAAAATAAATAAGAAGTGGTCAGATATCAAAGTCACCATGAAAAGGTGAGTCGTAGCCCACCATCCGAGTGTCATATGGAAGCGTATTAGGGTACAGAGAAAAGAAAAACAAAATAGGGACACAGTGGAATAAAATGGCCAAATGTCAACTTTAATCTCGAAATTTCCAATTTAATCATGTAGTTTATTTTGTCATTAAAGTAGAATATCATAAACTTCATCTTAAAATCGTTTAATTTACTAGATTCTCAAATCCCATCTTAACTGAAGTAGCACATTAAATGTTTCATATTCTATGTGTTTTATGTACTTTATGTGTGTGAATCACTGTGTTCTTCTTAAACAGGCTTTCTCTTACTCCGACAGGACACAGAATACATTACATTCATGATATTACAGTTCTCTGAATAATTTAAATACTAAGATGTATACTTAATATCATTTTCATAATGATAGGAATTAAAGCATGTATTAAACATAGGTACATAGTGGCGCAGTTGTAGCAATAAGCTGGCGCCCCATCCAGAGATTGTTCCTGCCTCCCGCAAGATGCTTGCTGCGACCTGCATCTTGCAGCAGTACTGTCTTTCTCAAACGTACTAACCCCCAATTCCTGTCCTTCCTTTTTTTTCTCCAAGTAACCAATCAAAGCATAATCAGCTCTGTAACAGATGTCAAGCCAGTCGTCATCATATGTAAATACGCGCTTTAAAAAGTTGCTCAGGTTGTGCAATATTACAACTGTAGTACAAGTTTACAGTGATGTGATTGTACTTTTAAGTACAAACAGTTCTACCAGGAGCACTTGATGGACTGATTGAGCTCTTGGGATGAAACTGCTTCTGAACCATGAGGTCCCTACAGGAAAAGCTGTGAAGCGTTTGCCACACTGTATGGAGGAAGTTAAAATAGACTGAGCATATGGCTGAGGCAGCGTGTGCTAGATGCTGTTTCCCGATAATCCAATCAGCTGCTGTAGAGCTGTGATTCCACACTCAGATAGAGTGGGTTAAATACTCTGAGTGGTGCACTGAGAATGACAACTCTAAAGCAGTGATGGTATTTGGAATAGTTTGGCCATTCCGTGCACCATTACATAGTTGCGGGTTGATTACAATGCCTTAAACTAATAAACGATATTATATAAACTAATAAACAAGGTTAATTTCAGTGTATTTGATAAAGCCGCGTCAGGGACGTGGATCTAAAAAAGAAAGGGAAATCATACAGGAAGAGTAGCACTGCTTTGACGCCAGGTGTCGCCAGTTTGCAAAACCAGGTGGAGAACTTGCGTACGCAAGGGAACGAGCTGTTGTGAAAATGTGTGTGGCTTTACACCAAGTTTAGTTTTTTCACAATGCGAACGTGGAAACAGGCATACGCAACATTTTTGTGCATATGCACCATTTATACATGAGGCCCCTGGTCTTTGCCTGTATGTTCAATGAAAAACTGTGGGCTTTTATACTTTTTGAATATTAAAGGCTTTTTCCTGTCACACATCTCATGCAGGTCAAATTTGTACAATCTCTTTCTGACTGCAGATGCATGCATTTGACATCTACTTTTGCAAGAGTTATCTGTAAACTGCCATAGTGAAATTTTGAGGATCTTGGAGACTTTTTTTAGTATCTGGTAATTAGCTCTTGGTCTGAATTTGCTGGGCTGACCTATCAAGGACAACTTACCATTCATGTGAAATCTAGGCAACTGTTGGATGATTTTCCTAAGAATGTAATAATTGATTTTAAATAATTTATTTTTCTTTTTATATCCCTTGCCACAGTGGTCCCCAACCTTTTTGACACCAAGGACTGCTTTACTAGAAGCAAATTTTTCCAGGGACCGGTTAGGGGGTGGATTCGGGGCGGGTTCGTAGGGCCGTTTTATACACAATTTACATTACATTTCTATTATTATTAAGTTATAATATCGTAATAGAAATTATACAACTTACCATAATGCAGTATCAGTGGGAGTCCTGAGCTTGTTTTCCTGCAACCAGACGATCCCATCTGCAGATGATGGAAGACAGTGACACATGAAGTGTGTTGCTTATATTCAGTCTACTCTGTAATCTCGTTTTGGTTGTGGTCACTGCAGAAAATGCTGCCTCAAAAAGATAGGATGTTGGAAATGGAAGCAGACTTTTCAGTGCTTTTGTGGCAACCTCAGGATATTCTGCCTTCACTTTAATCCAAATTGTATGGAGATTTGAAACTGTCTTAAACATACTTTTAAGGCCACCATCATTTGTAACCTCAAGCAGTTGATCCTCTTCAAGCACAGACAAAGTTGATTCCCTGGCTTATTCACAAATGGGTCATGGATCCATTCCTTCCCATTTTAGGGGTCTTTTGTGGTTGAAAATAATGCTCAAACTCTATTAAAAGCTAATATACCTGTAGGTGATCATACACCAGCTGGGAGAAAGAAGACCCTGGCTTGGTATCTTTAACAACCACTGCTAACGTTTGAAACATATCAAAAATCCCAATGTTCACTTGTCGGCTCCATAAATCAAGTTTGGCTTTGAATGCAGCCACTTTATCTGCCAACTTCAACAACAGGTATCTTCTGCCTCTGCCCCATGTGCTGCTGCTCCACCACTGCCTGAGACTGCCTGTATGCCTGTTCATATTGTGAGATTTCTGAACTCTTTTGGGATCCAAAACAGGAACGTCACACTAAAGTTGCAGCGTCTGTGTAAGATTGTTTGTCCGTTGCCAAGGCAGGGCAACAACAGGCTGACAGCGCTGCAGTGAAGCGCCACAGAAGCAAATCCTAAAAGATCATGGTCACGCTATAAGTCCCTGTCTTACACCGCAAAACACAAGACTGAGTCTCAGTACTTTAGCAAAACCAGCTTTATTCAGCTTGAAACAGGAACAGCACAGTTATTTATTGTAGCGGGATCTGCCATTCTCCTATAAACAGACACAGCAGTCAGGCAAGGTTGTGACCAGGTTAGTGGCCAAGTAATCATGTTCCCTGCATTAACAATGTTTCTCACATCACCCATCGAGATCTTTTCTGTTTGCTTTGGCAGAGAGACACAGCAGAGTTGTATGCCTGCTGTTGCTCTGGGAACAGATAAACAGTCTTTCACAGACGCGGTGATCGCACTTCGGGACGCTCTTCGGCATGTTGTTCCATTGATGGCGGTCGCAAGAGAGTTTAGAAACCTCACATTTTCTTGAATGAGTACCGCATTAATGGGAATGTTTCTTGAACAAGTATCACTGAACCAGATAAAAACTGTCTTCAAATGCAGCTGTTCACATATGTTTGCAACCCGAGATTTTTCTTCTTTTTTTGCATATAACTAAGACATCCATCCATTATCCAACCTGCTATATCCTAACTACAGGGTCACGGGGGTCTGCTGGAGCCAATCCCAGGCAACACAGGGTGCAAGGCAGGAAACAAACCCTGGGCAGGGTGCCAGCCCACCACAATAACTAAGACATATGCATTTCATTTGTCATTCTAACAGATTGTACATCACAAACATTAACACTGTTATCGTTTTTTTGTGTCTGCCGTTTCTATAGGAGGGTGATAATGAGTTAAATTCCAATGGATGTTTTTCAAATGTTGATGAGCATTAAGCAAAATGTATTACTGAAAACCACAGAAAATAAAAACAGCAAAAAACAGTACGAGGAAAGTTCGAAGAAAGACATTTTTTTTACAATGTTTCTGTTTGGGGATAGTTGTGCTAATGTGCACAACTGAGCTGCGACCACAGAACTAACTGCTCTGTGGATGATTTATTCAAGCATTTGAAGGTCACTTTGTTGTAATGAAAGTATCTGCTGAATGTACTTCGTAGTAATGAGATTTCTATTAGCTCGTGTCATATGGGGAAACTGTTGGGACCATAAAAATACTTAGTTGTAATACTCTCTCACCTCGGTCTCTCTCCTCTCTCTATGCCGCTGCAAAGCCCCGCCCGCCTAGCGTTCTGAAAAGTGTCCTCAGTGAAGGGGCAGCCATTTTGCTGTAGTCCTTCACTGAGTCTCTGTTGCCGGCAGTTCTCTCACGGCCTGGCTGTCAGATGGCCACGGCCTGCTAGTGGGCCACGGACCGTGGGTTGGGGACCCCTGCCTTGCCAGACTCATGAGCATCCACAACCTGCTTTTTCAGGGCTTTAAGGGGCTATTTTGATCTTGGGATGATGATAAAAGAATACACCATGTCAATTTTATGTGTCTTTTGTTCAAGTACAGTATATCACCTTTATCTGTAGTCACCGTTTGCAAGAAGATTTAATGTTTGCCTATTAAAATATGTTGAAAAAATCAGCAATTTCCATGGAGTGTACATACTTTTTCACATGATTTAATTTGCACAAGGCATACATTCCTGAAAAGAAGGTTTTTATCCATCATGTAATGCCTAATCCTTCCACAGAACCATATTCACACATACTCACAATAGGTGATAAAATAACAAAGCCTCAAATATTAGGGAAAATAGCATTTACCTTGACTTTTAAATAACTGAAGATAACAATGTCTACAGTAGTCCAACGTGGAAAAAATGGGATTATGGGCAAGTTTGTGGCATTTTTGCTGAAACATTGGTTCCTCCACTGTATTGGATTTTGTGTGGAGAAAAGGTCCAAAAGCTAGATGGCTGGATGAATTTCAACAAAGAATGTGCAAATATTACATTACTGTGATGGGCAGAAAGTGGGTGTGATAGGTGCTATTTATTATTTTACTTGAATATTGATTATAAAAAATAAAGTAGCTTTTTAATAGAATAGTTACAATTCATTTCACTTCCTTGTCCATTGATAACAAGAACATTCTAGCAAGTTATTAGTTATATGTTTTATTATTTTTTAAAAATGTACAGTATTCATATATATTTCACACTTTAAGTTAATGTTATTTCAGTATAGGCAGTTGCCAGTTCCAATTCCTATCAGTTAATACTTCTTTTCCAGGAAGTATGTGCTGACATAAATTAGCAATTAGACAATAGAAATGACACACAACAGGAACTAATGCACCATATTACAGCGTAGATTCTTTAAATGGAGGCATCAATATCTGTGTTTCAAGAGTTTCAAAAGACAAGGGTTAAAGAAGTCAAAGATCTTTCTTTTTTGTCTGTCAAGACAACATGTACAGTATGTAGCTAACATTGTACTAAGTAACTGCGAGGAAGGATGTAGCACTCCTCAGGCTATTTTTTTGTAACATCCCCACCAATGTCAGAATTAATGTAAAATGCAGTTAAAGTATGTTGAGATTTATGGAAATTGGGTTAGTTCTATTCTAGAAAATCTGGATTTAGCAAAAACCTGTGTTTCAGGAACAGATTAATTCAGAATTACATTATCCTTGAGGCCAAAGATGCAGATAATTGACTAATCCTCATTCGTGGAACAGGCTCAGTTACTGGGACAACCAATATCCTGAAACTAACCTGCAAAAGAACAGGTTTAATGTGAAGGATTAACGATTTGCCACCTCCTAGTTTAACAAGCAGAAAATCCAATTATTCAATCAAAAGTTGAAATGATCATGGCTAAAATTCTGATCCTGGCTGACCTATTTAAGAAGCAGAGAAAGATCATTGTTGAAAATGTCATGCCCCTTCCAGGAAAGACCAATCAATTTTGAAGTACATCTCCTTCACCAAATACTTTGGCAAGAAAGCATGATCAGACTTAAAATAGAAATTTTGGCAAGCCCAAAAGAGTGCCTCTATAAGTATTATCATATGAGAACCTCATATATCTTAACAGTCTACTACAGCATTACATCTCCAATGTGACACATCGTGGTTTTGAACTGACATCAGTGTAAACCCTGTGCATTGCCCTTAATTTTTTCACAAAAAAACAGCTTTTTTGTGCAACAATTGGAGACACTGAACATATTGGCAAAGCGAAAGCATGCAGGGCAGTCAGAAAAGTGTGCCTGGCTTTACAGTGGCAACCATACACATATAGTGTATTCCCGGGACATAAAACAGTAAATAAAGCAGAGTTTCTCAGAATCAGAGGTAAGGCAATTTAATGTAAACATTTGTCACTTTTGTGAACAATAATTGAGATGACAGACATGCTGGTGGAATAATCTGCCCAGCCTCATACCTTCTTTTAAAGTAAGACTCTTCAAGTGCTCACCGGTTTATTACTAAGGTAACAATTCGGGATTTTTATAATGGAACAAGGCAACAATGTTACCTATGTATTATCGTGTAGTCTGTTTGGTTGATTGCTTTTACTATTGCTTGTAGAAGTTCTGACTATTAACTTACTGTAGTCCCCATTGTCCCATTTTCTGTATGGCACTTGTAGACACATAGTAAAATCACCAGTGCTAAGATTAAACTTCAAGTGTGTGCGAGTGAGTGAGTGAGAGTGAGGCTAGGAGCATGCACTGATTCAGCGCATTGCTGCACCCACCACATGATAAACCTACTCAAGATCCCAGATTAGGACCCGAGTGCAGCCCTGCAATGGGTGGTACCTCAGCATCACACTGGTGCATATATATATTTTTATATATAAGTTATATTACAAGATTCATATTACACTAGCTGAAATACCCAGCGTTGCACGGGAAGAAAATAAAGTTTATTTTTAAATTGTTTGAGAAAGACATAATTAAAAAAAAAAACACAACTTTAAAAATAAAAATAAATTAACAAACAATAAACCTGGGTTCGCTTTCCGGGTTCTCCCTGCATGGAGTTTGCATGTTCTACCCGTGTCTGTGTGGGTTTTCTGTGGTGGGCTGGCACCCTGCCCATTTTTTGTTTCCTACCTTGCGCCCTGTGTTGGCTGGGAATGCCTCCTGTGACCCTGTAGTTAGGATATAGCGGGTTGGATAATGGATGGATGGATGGATAAAGACTCACTAATGTGCTTGCCTTGCGGTGTTGTATGTATGTTATGATCCAGTTGACACTCAGAACTGGCCAAGTGTATTTATTTTGAAAAGCAAGAGGGGCACAGTGCTGCTCAAAAATAAAGAATGCTGGCAGTTGCCTGGTATATACTGTGTAAGCCTGTGTAAGCCCGTGCTGTTAAAAGCACAGGATCCTAGAAAGTATTTAAATCATCAGAACTACTCTGGGCATCTCTCTGCTAGAAGGATTCATGTTGCCGAAGTGCTTGCATCATTTGTGCATTAGCAGCTAAGCAATTGTCTTTCTTAGGAGGTTTCCTTTTGCCGGTGTACTGGCCTCGCTTGCGTATCCTTGGAGCTGGGGCCCTCACCCCAATTCTACGTCTCACTTCCAGACCGGACAGACACACACACTTCCACACGTAGAACTCTATTTAATTTCAAAAGCAACAGGGGCGCGGTGGCGGTCAAACATAAAAAATGCTGGCAGTTGCCTCCAGTTCGCCCTCTGGTGGTCGTTCCAAGTGTCAACTGGATGATAACATGCATACAAGACTGCAAGATCACCCCCCATCCTACCCAGAAGGGGGTGGGTTACAGCTGACTTCACCCTACAGTATTTTTAGTCAACCAATGAGGAACATGTGTACCAAGTTTCATGAAAATCGCTCCAGCCGTTCGGACGTGATGCTGGAACATACACACATTGACTTTTATATATATATAGATAAATTATAATACATAATTTGCTTTAGGGGAAAAAATAAATCAGCTTGATAAATGTATTAAGGCATCGCCTAATGCCATTGGTTGTGTGGATCGGACACATATCTGTATAAAGGCACCAACCATAAATGAAGAAGACTATGTTTTACAGGCATCTGCTTTCTTCCTGTTTTCTACATAATTAACAATCACCCATGATGTCTGCCTCTCTTAACAATTTCTGTAAACGAAGGGCTAATCAAATTTCAATATTAACTTATCTGGAATACATTTTTATTAAGGCTACTGATTAATAAATGAGATTAACATGTTAAAAAATGTTTGAGATTACAATTTTTAGTGTAACACCTACATCCGTTAATTAAATCTGATTAATATGACCATGCTTCACACATTGTTATCATTGCTACATAAATATATTGTACAAGTATCTGTCATGTTGTGCTGTTTGCCGCTGCCTGGCCTGGCACACATTTAATATGAGGAATCGTTCTCCATTTCAGGAATGAGAATGGGAAGGCAGTGATTAACTGCATCCATCTTTGAGGGTTGGATTTCTAGGCTGATGCCAGGAACTGTTCCAATCATCAGCCAATTGGAGGGCTGGACACTAAATACAAAAAAAGAAGGATAAACCCCGTTTAGAGACCTCTGATTAAAGTGGCATGATCACATTCTATTGAGTGGAAAAAATTAAATGAGTTAGAAAAAAGGAGTACCCCTTGAACCATCCATCCATCACATAGCCATCCATTTTCTTCCTTTATCCAAGTCACATGGGGGCAGCAGTCTTAGCAAGGATACATAGATGTCCCTTTTCCTCACCAACACCTAAGGTGGTCAGATACCAACATGTTTCGAGACCAGCTGAATGGTATAATCTTTCCAGTGTGTCCTGGGTCTGCTCTGAGGTATCCTCCCTGTGTGACATACCCAAAACACCCCCGCAGTGAGGTGTCCTGGGGCATCCTTATCAGAAGCCTTGAACACATCAGCTGGCTATTTTCTCTGGACAGGAGCAAAAGTTTTACTTTGAGCTCCTCCCGGAATGTCTGTACTCCTCACCCTCTCTCTAAGGCTAAGCACAGACATCCTGTGAAGGAAGCTTATTTCTGCTTCTGGGTCATTAATCAATGCTTGTGACCAGAGGTGAGAACAGAGACATAGATCAAAAGGTAAATCCAGTGCTTTGCTTTTCAGGTTAGCTCTCTCCTCACCACAACAGACTGGTACATCATCTGCATGACACCAGACGCTGCTCCAGTCCTCCTGTCAGTGCCCTGCTCCCTTCTTCCCACACTCATGAACAAGACTCCAACATATTTAAACTCCTCCTCTTGAGGTAGCATCTCACTTCCAACCTAAGGATGAGGGGTAAATAAATCAGTGTAAATAACCTGGCCTGCTTAAGAAATTGGCTAAACTTAACAGTCAGAAAATCAACAATGTCCTATTTTTCATCTTTATATTATTATAAAGATAGCATTATTAACAGAACCAAAGTGCTAGGCTAATTTGCATTGTTATGTAACTCAAAATAAATTAGTGTCCCTGTTTTTATTCATTTGTTACTGTTATGCAAAACCTTTCAATAAACTAATTGGAATAATTTAATATGCCTAGGCAAGTAGTTATTAAAACTGTTTTGTTGTAGAAAGTAATCAATGAATTATTTCTTCTTTATAAAAAGTATTACAACATATGAAGGAAATACATAAATATTTGATTAATATGCAGTTAATTTAGATAATTTTAATAATGTAATTAATTGCAATTACATTTTTTAGTTGAATAGCAGACCTAATTTTTAAATTTGACATTAACTTGCTGCCAGGTGCACCTAATTCCTTGCTCCTGGGATTTAAACATTATATGCATGTCAGTATGACATGGTTCAATGCAGACAAAATAGCACCAAATGTCTCTCACAGTACTATAACTATGGCACAAGTTAATGCAAGTAAGGTTACATCTCATGTTACACAATACACTGATTTCACTACAGCATATTTATATATGCATTTCAGTGATTCACTGTCTTGCACAATCGCTCTGTAAGCAATATTCCTCCACACTATTTCCCACTCCTTGGCAGCAATTGCTGTATTGCACCCGTTTTGAAAGACATGATTATGATGTTCATACTCTGCAACAAGTGTTTCTAGCTCTGCTGGTTTGAAGGTTGTTCTCTCTTTTTTTCTGAATTGTAGTCTGTGATGGATTGAAATTTTGGTGCACAGCTCATTAGGGCATTTGAGTTTTGCAGTGAATGCACCTTAATCTGGATCAGTCTAACATAGATTGGATAAGAGACTGAAGCCCAGTGTTTTGGAACCATCTAATCCACTGCTGCAAAATTATGATATTGCAATCAGAAATTCATTATGAGATCCAGGAATATCTAATCTTGCTTTCTAGAACAGATCCCTTCTTAGAGACTAGATCAGCCTCAATCCTTAAAGAAATACTCCATCCAAAAAAGATATATTTTTATGTGTTACATCCTCCATGTTGTTTGTAGTAATGACTAATTACATTTTTTAATCATATGGAGAACGGTGGTAACAAACTTTCTGGTACAATAGGCTTCAGTGGGGACCAGTGAGGGCCAAACTGAATAGCAGCAAACAATATTACAGTATGCATGAAAGAATCTCAAGTTATGATTTTTACAGAACACATTTTTAACATTTTGCATTTCAAAAAATACATAAGGACTACTTGAGACCTTAATTTGTGTAGCCTTCTGGTAAAATTATTATTATTATTATTATTATTATCATCAGAAATGCAATATCTTACTTGGCATATTTATTCAGACTAGTGTAATTAAGATGCCACAATACTGTTAAATATGTCTTGCAATTATTTTTAGCATAGAAATTTTTATTTAAAATATTGAATAACAATATAAAAATATTGTTATATTGAATAACAATTATAAAAAATATAAATGGTGTTCAAATTTGTTTGAACACCAAGGACTATATATAAGTTGTAATATGTTTATTATCTTAAACTATTTATTTTGCATGTTAATGATTTTGCTTGCTTTCTGCAAGTGTACAGTGTATCATTAATTTTGCTTGATATTTTCTTATATTGGTAATTTGTACATTTTATTTTAAGCTGTAAACCTTACTCATTCCACAAGGCTAGTTTAAGTAGATTAAATTTAATATTTGTCTTTAAAGCTCTCTTTGCTGAGTATGGGTTTAGAACACTTGCATTTATAAAACTATAATGTATTAAGATTAAATTACAATATATAGAGCATATACATACAGAAATACATGAAATATATTAACATATAATAAAATGGAATATTTCCCATGATTAATGTTAAACAGTCATGAATATATAAAGTCTATTAATATTATAATTGAAATACAACCAGTTGACAAGAGAAGAGAAGAAAAGAAAAACTCATTTCATTTGCAATACTTGAAAAAATAAAGCTTGTGAGTCCATGGTCAGTTATAATTTTAATAACACAGTTTATTCTGTTGGATCCAGGAAATACATTGTCTGATTGCAATGATTATTTTTAACACAATGAAAATTACACTAAGAGCACAATGGGAAAGACCTCTTCAAGCAAGTTATAACTTGTAAAGAAATGTACTTTGTAGTTTGTACAAGAACAATGCTTTATATTTAAAACTTAATGCATGTACTACAGACATTTTTTGATGATTTTCAGTCTTAAGATTATTTAGCATATTGTTCAGAAATATTGTGAGACTGTACATATTTTGTCTAAAATGTTCTGTTGCTGATCTACAATACATTTATTGATATATTTCTAATTGTTGACAAATAATAATGAGCTGGATTAGTGACTATCAGTTGATCTTAATGCTTAGCTGAATCTTAAGAAATATTCCTTAAAAATCAAAAAGATCTCTGGTGTACTGGAGGGGAATGAGGGAACAAAGCCAGGGCAGATGAAAAGAGAAAAAAACAGAGAGTAGGTGAAAAAACTACCATTAGAGAAGATGGAATGAATGATTAAACATGTAACCAGTTATTCAAACCTGGAGAAATACATGATTCCAGACAGAGAATGGCCCTAGCTTCTTCTGTTTTCCTTTGAAAAGTGTCTTTGAAGTCCTGAACACAAAGGAAGAGATCAGTGTGACTATGATCTAGGGATGTAAATTTGTCTACAATACACTTTGTAAAGTCTTTGATTTTAACAGCTTGAACATGTTCCCTGAAACAGGCTGCTAGCCATCTCCCTGGTTCACCTACATAGACACTTCTTATAAGAAATGCAGTAGATACAGTATTTAGACAGGCAAGATGCCTGTTATTTAATACTGAATTTTCTAGAGAGACCACATACTGTACAAGGGTATTGTTAGTGACAATATTTGCAAGTGACACAGTGGTTCCTGTTACAGTTCAAAATGCCTGGGGCCTCATGCATAACGGCGTGCATAGAATTCACACTATAACATGGCTTAATCACAAAAGCATAAAATGTGCTTATGCACAAAAAAATCCAGATGCCTAAATCTGTGCGTTCGCCCACTTCTGCTACATAAATCCCGGTCAGCATGAAAAGAAACACACGTGCATGAGCCTGCTGTCCCTCCCCATCTCCTCCCAGAATTACGCCTCTTTGAATATACAAATAAATATAAATAGCCCTTAAGCTCAGCGTTCTGTGAAAAAGCACATGGGGAAAGAAGAAGTTCAGCAAATACCGAGTGGAGGCAAAGAAAAACGTACTATTTGTTGGTTTAAACAGTGGTATAAACAACAAAAGGAAGTTGATCGAGTGACATAGAGTGTTGGAGAAACTCAAAAGCTCAAGTTCACAAAGTCGCACAGTGCCCGAAATAAAAAAGAAGTTGACAGATATCAAAGTCATTGTGAAAAGGTGAGTTGTAGCCCACCGTCTGAATGTCATATGAAAGCTAATTAGGGTACACAGAAAAAAAAAATAGGCACACAGTGGGAAAACTTTAATCTTGAAATTTCCACTTTAATCACATAGTTTATTTTGTCATTAAAGTAGATCATAAACTTCATCTTAAAATCGCTTAATTTACTAGTTTCTCAATCCAATCATAACTAAAGTAGCACATTAAATGCTTTTTTTGTATTTGATCTTCTATGTGCTCTATGTGTGTGAATCACTATGTGCTTCCGGGCTTTCTCTTCCTCTGACAGGACACAGAATCCATTACTTTTGTAATATTACAGCTCTCTGAATAATTAAAATACTGAGAAGTATACGTGATATAATTTTCATGATGATAGGAGTTAAAGCATGTTACTAAACATGGGAACGCTGTGGTGCAGTGACTGTGCGTGACCTTTGATGAAATAATTTATTGAAGCATTACTGTCTCTTTCAAACGTACTAACCCCCAATTCCTGTCCTTTTCTTTCTCCAAATATCCAATCACCACACAATCAGCTTTGTAATAGACGTTAAGCCATCTGTAAGCTTAGAACGCCAATTCTTCAAAACTTTTAATGAACATTGAAATATCTTCGTAGTACATGTTTAGTAGTACAGTCCCAGCAAGCATACATCGCGAGGCAGGAACAATCCGTGAACGGAGCACCAGATCCTTGCTAGCACAGCAACATCGTGTCCTCACATGTTTAATTATTAACAATATATATTATTTAAATGAAGTTAAAGTTTTATCTGTATAATGTAATAAACATATTTTGCTGCATTTCATGTTAAAAATGATATCGTCATCATATGTAAATACACGCTTTATAAAGTGGCTCAGGTTGTGCAATATTATAACTGTAGTGCAAGTTTACAGTGAGGTGATTTTACTAATAAGTACTAACAGTTCTACAAGGAGCACTTGATGGACTGATTGAGTAACAACTCTAAAGCAGCTATGGTATTTGGAATAATTTGGCCATTCCGTGGACCATTATATTGTTACATGTAAATTACAATCAGATGCATTAAACTAATAAACAATATGCGGTTAATTTCAGTGTATTTATAAAGCCATGTCAGGGATGTGGATCTAAAAAAGAAAGGGTAACCACACAGGAATAGTAGCTGTGCTTTGATGCTGGGTGCCGCCAGTCTGCAAAACCGAGCGCAGAACTTGCGTACGCTAGGGTATGAGCTACCGTGGAAATGTGCACAGCTTTACGCCAAGTTTAGGTTTTATACATCACGATTTGAACGTGGAAACAGGCTTACGCAACATTTTTGTGTGTACACACCATTTATACATGAGGCCCCTGGTGAGGAATGTGCCTCTCCTTTGTGAAGTGAGCTACAGAAAAGAAATTAAAGTAAGGTAGGTGGTCAGCAGAGGGAGATCAAGGGAGGGTTAGGAATTTAGGATTTGTGGAAGGATCAGTCTGCAAAATAAGACAGTTTTGTTTGATGAGCTGTGGGAGAGATAGTATTAGGATGTAATGGAAGGACCAGTGGGAAGCAAGATTCATTATTGGAGTTCCACTTAGTGTGAATGTTATGAAGTCAACTCCAAGCTATTCTGACGGCCCTGTCCACAGTATGAGAAAAGTATACTCTTTCATTAAAGAAACTCCTCATTCTGAATGGTTCATTACAGAAGCCAGCCTCATCATGTCAAAGAGTGTTTTTAGTATGCCAGGGATGGAAGCAGCTGTAGAGGGGGTCAAAGTTATGATCCTGTTTTGTTTTAAAATTTTACTGACATCATTTGGTGCTATTTTTGTTATTTTCTTTATCCTTTTAGAATTTTTAGAACATGAAGACTCTTTTGAAAAGTATGGCTGTGGATCATTCATTGTTAAATAAACTTGGCTGTCATCAGGCTTTACTCTCCTTCAATGTGTGTGTCTTGGACTTTCTATATCAGTCCTCATTACTATATTATTCTTGAATTTGTTGCAAAGTGGCAGCAATTATGTTCAGTTTAGCACAATATCCTAAATTATTATGCTTTCTTTCTTCTTTTTCTTCATTGAATATTACTTTAATTATCTTTGTGGTGAAGCCTTAGCATTAGTATCAAAAATTACATAATAACATGATGACTGCCATTTCCCAGCTCTGGGTGCCATAAAATCGTGATGTCACTTATTCTCAAATGTAAATTCTTCAAAACTACTTCCCCTGTCCTACTCTGGGATTGGACAAATTTTTATTCTAGTCAAATTTCTAATGCAATTCCTAGGAGTAATTTTGAGATGCTTGATAAATACTGGCACTTATGTAATAATTTTAATAGAATTATTAATTATAGTTGTTAAAATATTTTCACCTGTTTCAGGATACCATTTTGTTGACACTGTCACAACATTGCTAGGTACGGGTGACCAGAAGTGTGTGGTGCATGATGTCACTGTCATAAAGGGAAAGAGGTTAGAGCCATGCACTTCCTGATTTTCTGAGATTGCAGAATACAAAAACTCTGTAAGCAAGTGTGTTTATTGGTTTGCCTTACTTTTTGATTGCAACTTTGAATACTGATTTGCTTTACGTGAAAGATGGTACTGATTTATCCGGTAGATACTTTTGGCTAATTAAATGGTTATAGCCAATCCTCTGGTCCCTTTCAAAACAATCTGCCTTCCTTCATATTTCATAGAACAGTATCTTTGGTACACAATGAGTGACCGTGAGATGAAAATAGTGTACATAGTATGCTGATTGCATGAGGTGACAGTAGCTATGAGAGGAATTGGAATCAGGGCATGTTCTAAGTTACAAATATCAATTCAACTGTCATAACCAATAGATAGACAGATAGATAGATACTTTATTAATCCCAAGGGGAAATTCACATACTCCAGCAGCAGCATACTGATAAAAAACAATATTAAAGAGTGATAAAAATGCAGACAATAACTTTGTTTAATGTTAACGTTTACCCCCCCAGGTGCAATTGAAGAGTCGCATAGTGTGGGGGAGGAACGATCTCCTCAGTCTGTCAGTGGAGCAGGACAGTGACAGCAGTCTTGTCGCTGAAGCTGCTCCTCTGTCTAGAGATGATACTGCTTAGCGGATGCAGTGGATTCTCCATGATTGACAGGAGCCTGCTCAGCGCCCGTTGCTCTGCCACAGATGTCAAACTGTCTAACTCCATGCCTACAATAGAGCCTGCCTTCCTCACCAGTTTGTCCAGGCGTGAGGCGTCCCTCTTCTTTATGCTGCCTCCCCAGCACACCACTGCGTAGAACAGGGCGCTCGCCACAACTGTCTGATAGAACATCTGCAGCATCTTATTGCAGATGTTGAAAGACGCCAGCCTTCTAAGGAAGTATAGTCGGCTCTGTCCTGTCTTGCACAGAGCATCGGTATTGGCAGTCCAGTCCAATTTATCATCCAGCTGCACTCTCAGGTATTTATAGACTAATAAGACTAATAGTTAAGAAAACAGTGACATGTTTCAAGAAAAGTAGTCAGAACGTAACCCAATAATTAAAAGGAATACATAACCAGATTCAAAAGCATAAATTGTAGTCAAAAATCATGACAAAACTATTCATAAGCAGCTATTCAAAAATAATAAAGAATGAACACAAACAATTTTTGGGCTTGAATCTAATCAAGGACAACCAGGAAGTGCAGGAAGCACAATTTATACTCTTGATCCAAAAATGTTACACACCACACACTTCCAGTTGAATAGCAAAAGCATTTTTTCTAAAATAATCGGGGACGACTTTAAAGCAGAATCTGAGATAGCAGCGGCTTACCGCGAACGCGGATCAAACACCGTCAGACCCCGACCAAGATCTTTTATAGTTCGTTTCGAACGAATATCATTTAAGCTAGAGGTGATGGCACTCCTCAGAAACAAGGAAGATATTATATATGAAAATAACCACATTCTTATCTTCCCTGACTTCTCTCCAGCAACAGCTACTAAACGCGCAGCCTTCTATAATATTAAACAGCGGCTACGGCAAGCCAGTGTGAAATACAGCCTCCTGTATCCGGCAAAACTGAAAGTGGAATGGCAGGGTCAATTCTATGTCTTCGCTAGCAAGGAAGAAGCAGAAAAAGAATTAAGAAAGCTGATCCCGGGACTATTCTGATACATAATAGTGAGTCATGGCGGTTAAAACGATAAAACAAAGATTAATAATCTTTTGTCTGATCTATTCGTTTTAAAATACGGGTTTTTATCAGCATATATTCTCATTATTACTTAGTATTACTAGGGCGCTATCTGTTTATGTTTTATTGTGCTTAATTTTTTTTTTTTTTTTTCTCTTTTTCTTTTCTAATTATCTCATCTCTACCCTAAATAAAACTGTTCTATATCATACCCTAGGTTTACTGTTATTGCTATTACTGCATTAAGACTGGTTATGCTTCTTCTAGACACATTTTTAATAACATCCCCTGGGTTTATTATCTGGGTGTATCATCTTAATGCACTAAAATTGCTGAAGACTATATATATATTTTAAGTGCAAAACTCCTTTTTTTTTTCTTTTTTTTTTTTAGAGATATCTCTATCTTTTAACCC
>JANRMT010061414.1:35076839-35100430 GCA_026402145.1 Polypterus bichir lapradei | reverse complement strand
ATGTAAATACAATTAATCCGTTCCAGACCGTATGAACTGTATGTAAATATATTTTTTTTAAAGATTTTTGAGCAGAAATATAGTTAATTACACCATAGAATGCACATCGTAATAGTAAACTAAATGTAAAAACATTGAATAACACTGAGAAAACCTTGAACAACAGAGAAAACTAACTCTGCAAGAGTTCGCGCTATAGCCTTACAACCCGATCGCTGTAAACTCTTTTTTTTTAATGAGTTTAAAGCACAGGGGAAAAAAAAGGAA
This sequence comes from Polypterus bichir lapradei, assembly GCA_026402145.1. Lineage (NCBI taxonomy): Eukaryota > Metazoa > Chordata > Cladistia > Polypteriformes > Polypteridae > Polypterus > Polypterus bichir. The sequence continues at coordinate 35,100,163 of JANRMT010061414.1, read as the reverse complement.
CATTTGAACAAATCCAAACTTTATTTAAAAACCAACAATAAGCAACCAAGAAATTATCATTGCAGGAGTTCATGCTAATAGCCTTACGACCCGATCGCTGAAAACACTTTTTTTTAAATGAGTTTTAAGCACAGGGGAAAGAAAATGAACATTTGAAAAAAGAAAAAAGTAACATTGCAAAAATTCACGCTACGAACCGAAAAATGAACATTTGAAAAGTCCGTAATACAAAAACTGACAATAAACCACCAAGAAAACTAACCTTGCATGAGTTGAGTTCTGGCATGAAGTGAGGAGGAACTGGGTGGAGAGGAGGTTACAGTTTTGAGGGAGAGTCTGGCTGGATGGAGGGATGTTTTCCTTCAGGTGTTTTCTCTGTTGTGATTTCTTGGGTTTCTGGTTTTTTTAGCAGTTTAGCTGGTGGATCAGACTTGGATCAGACTTGGAGGGTATGCCGGTGCATTGTCCATTAGAAGAAGGCATTTTTTAGGCAGGTTATTCTCTTCGAGATATCGCTTCACGGCAGGAGCGAAAGCCTCGTGCAGCCATTCCAAAAACAAGGTCCTTGTGACCCAACCCTTCGTGTTTGCCCTCCACATCACAGGCAGTCTGGCTTTGTTTACATTGTGCTGCTTGAAAGCACGAGGGTTCTCAAATTGGTAAACGAGTAGCGGCTTGATTTTTACGTCGCCACTAGCATTAGCACACAGCAAAACGGTTAACCTGTCCTTCATTGGTTTATGGCCAGGCATAGCCTTCTCTTCCTGGGTAATGTAGGTCCTCTTCGGCATCCTCTTCCAGAACAATCCGGTCTCGTCGCAGTTGAAGACTTGTTGCGGGATGTAGCCTTCGTCCTCCACTAATTTTGTGAAATTTTTCACGAATTCTTTCGCAGCTTCAGCGTCAGAACTAGCAGCCTCTCCATGCCTTACCACACTATGAATGCCACTTCTCTTGCAAAACTTTTCAAACCATCCTCTGGCTTTAAATTCCTCACTTTCGCCACTCATAGAAGCATAGTTTTGCAGCAAATCGCCATGAGTCTTCCTGGCTTTTTCACATAACATCGCCTCGCTTACGCTATCCTCTGCAAGTTGCTTCTCGTTCAGCCACAAAAGTTTTTCCACCTCTTCCAGCACTTGAGGCCTCTGCCTTGTTAACGCTGTAACTACTTTTGCAACATCAGTTGATTTAATAGATTCTTTCTGCTTTAGAATAGTCGAAATTGTAGATTTTGACTTCTTGTACTCGGCGGCAAGATCAGTAACACGAACGCCACGCTCATACTTTTCAATAATTTCTTTCTTTACTTCGATTTCAATTTTCTTTAAAACTTTCTTCTCACCACTCTTCACTTGCTTAGAAGCCAAGGTTAACTGTAAAAGCACACGAAATACTGTAGCGCACAAAGAGTTTACAGGTAAAGCACGCACGTCTGACTGAGAACAATGCACAGGGAGAGGCTAAACACATGCTTAAATACAGTAATCACCGCGTATGAACCGGAAGGGAAATGAAATAGAGCACAAAGAGTTCACAGCTAAAGCACGGACGCACGTTTAAGCACGCACGTCTGACCGAGAACAATGCAACACATGCGGAAATCATCGGCGCGCACAAACCAAAAGGGAAACTGGCTTGTCGTATACCAAGTGTGTGGTCGTAAACCGAAGCAAAAGTTTGGTGAACTTTTTGGTCGTAAACCGAGTTGTACGTGTACTGAGACGTTCGTGAACCGAGGTTCCACTGTACTTATGAATATGAGAGCTTCATTTGGCCTTATGAAACATTAATTCTTATTAAGTACAATGTTAATTTGCAGATGTTGGCTAAGTGAGAAGTCAAGCAAAATGACACCTTTTATTGGCTACCTAAAAAGATTACAATATGCAAGCTTTCGAGGCAACTCAAGATCTTGCCTGAAGAAGGGGCCTGAGTTCAAAAGCTTGCATATTGTAATCTTTTTAGTTAGCCAATAAAAGGTGTCATTTTGCTTGATTTCTCCATCCATCCATCCATTATCTAACCCGCTATATCTCACTACATCCATAATGGCTAACACGGTACAACATCCTAGTTCTACAGATATTGGCTAAAGAAGAAAAGATGAATCATGAAGTGTTATACACTAGATAAAATGAATAATTTAGTTTAAAAAAATTGGTGCTTGACTTATGGAAAGAAAATTGGAATGGAATGTGGGACAAGGTTTTTTTAACCTGGACAATACACAGCAAACTAATGGTAGGATCTATGGAATTGAGGAAAACAAACAGAACCCTCAAAGAATGCCACATGCACATGCAATCTGATCCATCTTACTTCCAACTACAACCCTGTTATTAGACTGAAACCTGTTGCCAACAGGATAGTGAGTAAGTTTAGCCTGGAGGCTGAAATGGCCCTGAATGAATTCTTCCAAAGAACAGACTAGGAAATGATGTATCAGTCATATGGGGATGGTATCAAGGGACTTTTTATCATAGCGATTTTATCACAGACTATGTTTATTTCTGTGTTGATACTTTTGTATCTTCAAAAACAGTATGCAGTTTTCTAAACAATTAGCCACATATTACTAAAGAGCAAAAACTCTCCTGAAAGAGTAGAACAGAGCTTTCAAATCTGGTGATAAAGATGCTGTAAATGGTGTAGAAAAGGAAGCTTACAAAGCCAAAATAGAAAACAAACTCACTCAGAATAACATAAAAGATGCTTGGAAAGGACCAGGCATAATTGCTGGCTTCGAGTGATCCAGGGTTCAGGTGCTAGAATGGAATGTGGATAAAGCTAACACTTGGAACCAGTTTTTTAAGAGATTTTCCCTCTTTTCAGCACCACTTTCCACCATGATTCCACCTCAGACCATCAGTATGGATTGTCCATAATTAATAACCAAGTGAAGGGACAAATGAAGATGCTACACACAGACAGTTTTGAGGAACCAGATGAATTCAGCCCTTAGGTTGTAATGGCCTGTGCTGACCAAATTTGCCGTATTCTCTATAACCTGTTCAGTCTGTCACTATGGTTCCACAAAGCCCTGCTGCTATGAAAACTATCCTGTATTATAACAGTTCCAAAGAAAACAAGTACTTCAACTAATAACTAAAGTCCAATGGCCATTACGTCTCACATTATGAAGCATTGTAGAGGCTGTTCCTGGAGTACTGTATATGAGTCCCCATGTGAAAGACAACTTGGATCCACAACAGTTTGCCTATCACAGAAAGACTGGATTGGAAGGTGCACTTGCCTGTCTGCAGCACAAGGCTTGTTGTCATCTAGACAAAACTGGGTGAACATAGTGAACACTATGAAGATTATGGACTATCTGTTGGGCAGTCCGCAGTTTGTGAGGCTCCAGGATTGTGTCTCCGGTGTGGATGGAGTAACAATGGAGCATCAAAAGGAATAGGCCAATCTCCTTTTCTATTCTCGCTGTACACCTCAGACTATAAATATAATAACGGGATGTGTCATTTGAAAAAATTTGCAATGATTTTGCACCAATGGAGTCTATTGATAAGGGGGATTAGGCAGAGGATAGGAGTGAAGAACTTTGTTTCTCGGTGCAAAGAGAATTGTCTGCAACTTAACATCAGCAAAATCAAGGAACTGGTTTTGATTTTGTAAGGTTTCTAAACTCTTTTGGGGCTCCCCCCAATGGGACGACACACAGTCTGTGGAAGACGTCATATCAGTCACGGGGGCAATCGCAGGCTCCCAGCTCTGTAGCAGCTCGCCACAAAAACAAATCCTAAAAGATTGCGGTCACGCTATGAGCACCTGCCATCAATGGGTGATGCAAGGAATATTGTAAATGCAGAGAACAGTATTACTTGGCCATTAACCTGGCCACGAACCAGCCTGATTGCTGTGTCTATGTAAAGGAGAGTGGTATATCCCACTACAATTAATAACTGTGCTGTTCCCGTTTCAAGCTGAATAAAATTTTTTGCTAAAGTACTGAGTACCAGAAGTGGGGTCCTATTCTGCTTTGAATGTATGGCAAAATTGATGTGCTGGAACAGGGGAGACTGGGCAACTATTTTAGCCCAGTTTTTAACAATAGAAGCCTTAAAAGCTGGATGGAATCTCCCTCCCAAAAGGCTCAATAATTATGACTACCTGAAGCAACAGATCCTCCTCCGCATGGCTGTGAGCCCGGCGGTCCAGGGATGCCAGGGTCAGCTGTGGCAAATTGATCTGCTTCCCCCTGTATGAGGATAGATCCAGGGCTTATTGGACCTGATTCAAAGCTGGATCCACAGAGTACATTGTGAAGAAGCTTGCTATTTGATGCAGTCCTGTCAGGGACAGATGAGAGCCTTTGTGATGAAATGCAACGGAACGATGGCCACTTGCTGCTGGATCTTACCCGGAGACTAGAGGGTGCACAAACTACCTGGAAACAACTAGGCTTCCCAAGCTTTACCCAGATTTTGATCCAGCCATCACAGACCTTCCGGATTGCCAGTGCCACGAGTAGAAGACACCAGAGTGTGAACACCATAGTGCAGCTGCTTTAGCTGTGATCAACTGGGACACTTGGCTCAGGAATGTCACCTCCCACCTGTGCAATCAATGGCTACCAGTCTGGCCCAGGTATGCGGCTTTCTCCCAGGATGTTAAAGGAGGACAATTTTAAGGTCTCTATTACGTTGGCTGGACAGGAATTCTCGGTGCTATTGGACTCTGGTAGCGGTCTCTGCGTAGTCCACCGTGACTTGCTCTGGCAGATCCCTTTTAAGGCCACAGACAAACTGAACATCCGCTGCGCCCATGGGGGACATTAAAACATACAAAGCTATATTACTCCCTCTGAAATTTAACTTTAACTCTGAACTTTAAGGTTTGGACTGCCGTATCAGACACCTCACCATGGCTATTCCTAATAGGAAAAAGGAATGCCCTCTTCCCACGGGTCTTGGTTACCTGCAGAACACCTACCCCAGTAGTGGATAGAGAAGGGCTCACCACAGACAATGTCAGTCAAGGAAACGGATTTGAAATTGAACTGGAGTTGTCCAGCGAACTGGGGGACGAATCCTCAAGTGAAGTCCCGGGACAGCTGGCAAACATTTCTGTGCCATCACACGCACTAACAGCCTCCACAGACCGGAGACTTAATATGGACACAGACAACAACGAAATAGCAGTGGGAGGAGAGTGCGATGCTGCATCGGACACAGTAGCAGTGGGAGGCGAGGGCGACTCTGCATCAAACACAGAAGAAGCAGAGACTGGTATCCAGACGGAGTTTACTTGCCAACAATGAGCTGATAACAACGTAGATTTTGCATTCAAACAAGCTCAATGACTCTTACTATCTGGAGAGTAAGGACCTGAATTTTAAAACACCACATTTTTTACTTAAGAATAGTTTTCTGTATCAGGTGATTTCTGATTGCATGGGTGATGGACATATCGAGCTGTTGGTAGTACCAAGTGAGAATAGGGAGAAGGTTTTAAAAATTGCTCACAGTCACGTTTTGGGGGGGACACCTCAGAGATGAGGGAACACATTTCAAAATGCTTTTATTGGGTGAATATGGGCCAGGATGTGCAACAATTTTATAAGGCTTGTCCCGACTATCAAATAATTTCCACTCACAGACCCACCAGGGCACCACTGGTACCGATGCCTACTTTAGATGCCCCCCTTGAGAGGATGGGATTAGATATTGTTGGCCCGCTTTCAAAGAGTAAAAATGGCTTTCAGTATATGCTTGTGTTAATTGATTACGCCACAAGATACCCAGAAGTAGCAGTGCTGTGAAGGGCGGACGTCCGAACTACTGCAAAAGCACTCTCGGATATGTTCACACATATTGGTATCCCTCACAAGATTCTCACTGATTAGGGCACATCCTTTATGTCTTGCATCATGAAGCAACTATTCCATGGGGAAGGGTTTGGTCAAGCCTCAAACTGACAAGGTGGGGGAGGTACTTGCATATCCCTGTCCCGAAATACAGAGGCAGATTCGTGCTTCCTTGGGCTTGCGTGGTATTACAGTCAGTTCATTCCCAATTTTGCACATTGGGCTGCCCCCCTCATTGACTTGACAAAGGGCGGAAAGAATTGTAGAGTGCTTGGTGATTAAGTGGGCGGTGAAGGCCCTCCATTACTACCTCTGGGGACGACAGTTTACACTGGTGACTGACCACACCACACTGCAATGGCTATACAAACAGAAGGATACAAATGCCCGGCTCACTCGGTGGTCTATTAACTTGCAAGCTTTTGCTTTTAATGTTTGCCATCGTCCCAGGGCTGCACAACCAATGCTGACGTTCTGTCACGCCTATGATGTAAGGTGTAAGGTTTCTAAACTCTTTTGGGACTCACCCAAATGGGATGACATACCAAAGACTGTCTCAAAGAGCGATCACCATATCTATGGAAGACAGCCTATCAGTTGCCGGGTCAACCGCAGGCTCCCAGCGCTGTAGCGGCTCGCAGCAAAAGCAAATCTGAGTCAACCGTGTTCACGCTATAAGCGCCTGTCATCAATGGATGATGCAAGGAACATTATAAATGCTGGGAACAGTATTACTTGGCCATGATCCTGCCTGATTGCTGTGTCTGTGTATAAGAGAGCGGTAGATCCCACTACAATCAAAAACCGTTCTGCTCCTGTTTTCAAGCTGAATAAATTTGGTTTTGCTAAAGTACTGTGCCTTGGTTTTGTGTTTTGGGGTGCAAGACAGGGACTCACACGTCATAATATAGAGAGATAGCGCCTCATTGTAACTGTGATTGTTCTATTTATATGTAGCCAAGTGATAAGTTTTCTAAGTAATTCTGGTGTATATTTCAGTCAGGTTTTAGAACAAATCACAGCACAGAAACTGCACTCGTTAAAGTAGTAAATGACTTGCGGGTAAATGCAGACAGAGGCCATTTATCTGTTCTCATCCTCCTAGATCTGAGTGCCGCATTTGACACCATTGATCACAATATTCTTAGAAATTGCCTTAGTCAATGGGTGGGCCTCTCTGGCAGTGTCTTAAATTGGTTTGAATCCTACTTGGCAGGGAGAAAATTCTTTGTTAGTTGTGGTAATCACAACTCAAAGACACATGATATTCTATATGGTGTTCCACAAGGCTCTATCCTGGATCCGCTGCTCTTCTCAATCTATATGCTTCCGTTAGGTCATTTTAACTCAGGTTACAATGTGAGCTACCACAGCTATGCTGATGACACACAGCTGTACTTATCAATAGCACCTGATGACAACTCTCTCGATTTACTAACACAATGTCTTACTGGTATTTCTGAATGGATGAATAGTAATTTTCTCAAGCTAAATAAACAGAAAAGTGGAATTTTAGTGATTGGTAATAATGGATTCAATGAGGTTATCAGAAATAAACTTGATGCATTAAGATTAAAAGTTAAGACGGAAGTAAAAAACTTAGGGGTAACTGTTGACTATAACCTGAATTTTAAATCGCATATTCATCAGACCACTAGGTCAGCATTTTTTCACTTAAGAAACATAGCAAAAGTTAGACCTCTTATATCATTGAAAGATGCTGAGAAATGAATTCACGCTTTTGTTTTCAGTCGACTAGATTACTGTAACGCACTCCTCTCAGGACTACCCAAAAAAGACATAAATCATTTGCAACGAGTGCAGAATGCAGCTGCTAGGATCCTAACTAGGAAAAGAAAATCCGAACACATTTCTCCAGTTTTGATGTCACTACACTGGTTACCTGTGTCTTTCAGATTTTGACTTTAAAATTCTGCTTATGGTTTATAAAGCCTTAAATAATCTCGCTCCATCTTATATATCGCAATGTCTGACACCCTATATTCCAAATCATAACCTTAGATCCTCAAATGAGCATCTCCTTACAATTCCAAAAGCTAAACTTAAAAGAAGTGGTGAGGTGGTCTTCTGCTGTTATGCACCTAAAATCTGGAATAGCCTGCCAATAGGAATTTGCCAGGCTAATATAGTAGAGCACTTTAAAACACTGCTGAAAACACATTACTTTAACATGGCCTTCTCATAACTTCACTTTAACTTAAATCGATACTCTGTGTGTTCAATTCATCATAAAAACTAATCATGGTGGCTCTAAAATCCATACTGACCCCTACTCTCTCTTCTGTTTCTTTTCCCGGTTTCTTTGTGGTGGCGGCCTGCGCCACCACCACCTACTCAAAGCATCATGATGCTCCAACATTGATGGACTGAAAGCCAGAAGTCTACGTGACCATCATCATCAAGTCCTTCCGTGAGAACCCTAAATACAAAGAGGACTGTTTCATTTATGTTAGGTAGATTGCCCAGAGGGGACTGGGTGGTCTCATGGTCTGGAATCCCTGCAGATTTTATTTTTTTTCTCCGGCCGTCTGGAGTTTTTTTTTTTTGTTTTTTCTGTCCACCCTGGCCATCGGACCTTACTCTTATTCTGTGTTAATTAATGTTGACTTATTTTATTTTCTCACTGTGTCTTTTATTTTTCTATTCTTCATTTTGTAAAGCACTTTGAGCTACATTATTTTGTATGAAAATGTGCTATATAAATAAATGTTGTTGTTGTATATTTGAGGGGGCATTGTCACTGCTATAATATTTAATTATTTATTTATTGAGCTTCTCTAAAAAGCTATATTTCACCCTTAGGAAAATAAGTAATATGTATCTATCTATCTAAGAAAAATGTTTTTATTGTGAGGACTTCAACATTCAAGATTCAATTCTTTATTGTCACATGTACAAGTACCATGTAGAATGAAAAACTTACTTGCATGTTCAGACAGGATACAAACATCAGAGACAAAACAAATACGGAATAAATACAAAAAATGACAGCAAGTGCATGTGCAAGATAATAGTCGTTGTAGCAGTGGAGGTGACAAGATTACTAATTATTCATAAGTCTAATTGCATTTAGGTAAAAACTATTTCTCAGTCTGACTGTGCATATTCAGATGGATTTTAGATGCTTCCCAGATTGGAGGAGGGTGAAACGTGACAGGACAGGATGGCTGGTGTCCCACCTGATACTATTTACCTTACTAAGACAACATGTGGTGTGGATGTCCACAATCAGTTTCTTAGTTTTGCTAACATTGAGGGTGAGGTTGTTGTCCTGGCACAATTCTGTCAGGAGTCTGACCTCCTCTCTGTAAGCTGTCTCATCGTCCTTGCTGATCAGACTGATTACAGTGGTGTTGTCAGCAAGCTTGAGGATGGTATTAGAGTTATACTTAGCCATGCAGTCATAGGTAAAGAGAGAGTAAAGCAGGGGACTCAGCATGCTGTCCTGTGGGATGCCAATGTTGATGATGACGGTGGATGAGGTTTTTCCACCAATACACACATGTTGTGATTTGCCATATTCCATAGTAGTAAACTATAAAAAGTTGCAGAAAACCTGAACTGCCCACTCTATGTGTGGGATGGAAGGGTGAGCATTTGTAGTCTAATCCTTTTAAGAAATTTGTTTACTGCACCTGCTATAGTGAATAATTTTGAAATAGATTAATTAATTGACTCTGAATCCATTGATAATTTTATAAGAGAAAAATTTTTAGAACTTCCACTTCATCACAAATATGATTGGTTCATTGAACCTGATAAACCTCTCTCTAAGGGGAAAATTTACTATTAGTCAAACATTAACCACAAGCAATGGAGAAATACATTGTAAGACTGATTTATTAAATTTTCCAATAGCTCTATTGGCACTGAGTTTTTATTTTTTTTGTAAAGAAAAAGTGGTTGGTGGGCAAATAGTGGGGTTAGGGGGTCAAAACATGTATCAATTACCAGGAATTAAATCGCATCATAATTAAGAGTAATTATTCTCTTCCTCTCATCTCCTCACTGTTAAAGTGGTTACTGGGTCTACAATATTCACAAAATTAGATTTTTGCAGTGCACATAACTTGATTAGAATTAGGAAGGAAAATGAGCGGGAAACAGCTTTCAATATGACCACATATCATTTTGAGTATAGGGTTATGCACTATGGACTAGCAAATGCTCTCTCGGTATTTCAATCTTCTGTCAATGGCATATTCCATTGGAGTATTTGCCTTGGTATAATATCAAAGATATATTCATTTTTCTAAGGAACTGATTTTTCACATTAACCATGTAAAAAAAATATTGTAACATTTAAGGGGTCAACATCTTTTCATGAAATTAGGAAAGTGTGAATTTCATAAAAAAAGTCTTATTTTTTTGGATACAAAATCATTTGCAAGGGTTTTGCAGTGAACCAAAACGTCTCTGCTATCCTCAAACAGAAAATTCCAGAGAGTCTGAAACAAGTTAAGAGTTTTGTTGGATTTGGCAACTATTACCCATCCATCCATCCATTTTCCAACCCGCTGACTCTGAACACAGGGTCACAGGGGTCTGCTGGAGCCAATCCCAGCCAACACAGGGCACAAGGCAGGAACCAATCCTGGGCAGGGTTCCAACCCACCGCAGTGGCAACTATTATCGTCAGTTTATTACAAACTAGTTTTGTCATCTCTTCCATTAAACTTGTAAACTAGAAAGGGTCACAAAAATTTTTTGGGCACCCAAGTCTCAACAGGCTTTGGAGCAATTAAATCCTTTTTTAACTTAAGCTCCAGTTCTTTGACATTCTGATCCCTCTTGTCAATTCATTGTAGAAGTAGATGCTTATTGCATTGCAAAAGGTGCAATCTTGTTTAAAACATTTACAGATACAAACACTATATATCTGTTTACATTTTTCATCAGAAAATTATCCCTGGTAGAGTAAAATTAATATTTTGGTGACAATGGCTGGAGAGGGCTAAACATTTTTCATTTATGATATTCATGGATCATAAAAATTTCATGTGCTTTAAAAGTGTTATTTTTTGGTATTTGGTACACTTTAGTAATCCCCAATGGGAAATTGCCTTTTTACTTGAGCTTTAGGATGTTAGAGCGCAGGGTCAGCTGCCCCTAGAGCAATTTTCAGGTTAAGGGCCTTGGTTGGGAGCTTGACAGACTAAGAGGCTTTGTTTATTACCCGATCCAACTTTGTGCTTTCCTATAAATCTGATGATAAGAATGGAATTGCTGATGCTTTATCCAATAGTATCCACTTTGCTGCACTCAAGAAATTACCCACAGCCTGGGAATTACCTAATATTTTTCTTAAGGAAGTAGTTCATTTTCACAGTTTCCCTGTATCATTACTTTGGAGAAAGGACTTCTTGTTTACTGTTTTTGGAGTAATTTTTTTTCTGCAATGCTATGGATTGTGAGGGGTATTAAACTTCTGGCTACCTTTTGGAAGCCACTGAGCAAACCAAAAGTGATCTTGAAAAGTTTCTCCATTATAGAATTGATTCATGTCAATTTAATTGGAGCAAAATATTGCATATGATGGAGTTCTCTAAAATGTATTGCATTAGAGTCTTGCATAGTGTGTTGCCTTTCAAGTGTACAGATGGAAGACCAGCCTGGAAAGGTGGATAGGCTCTTAGCTGGAACAGAGTTGGATCCAGTTGTCATTTCCAATGCTGGAACAAATGACATACATAAGGGCAGTCTCTTGGTTCTGCATATTTAAAGAGTTAGGTACCAAGCTGAGGAGCAGAACTGACGAGGCAGTCTTCTCTGTAGTTCTACCTGAGCCATTCATCAGAGCAGGTAAGACTGAGGAGATTAGAAGGCTTAATGCATAGCTTAAATCTTGGTGTAAGATAAAAGGAGAATAGGCCTGTGGGGCTCTTTTGAAACAAATGGGACTAGTTACAGGTTACATTTGAATTGGAGGAGCACCAATTTGTTTGGGAGGTGTATGAATGGGTTAGTTGAAGATTGTTTAAACTAGGGAATTATTACAGGTAATAATAGGTAATTTAACACAGACAATATTTGGGACTGTACATGAGATGAATGATAGTGTAAAAACAAATACGCATAGTTAAATTCTAACCCAAACTTTAAGTACAAAAGTAAAATAAGTAACACATTAAATAGTTTGCTTTAATGCTAGAAGTATGAAAAAAAAAGTTGTAAGTAGTTGGGCATTATTATAATATAGCAATAATAGAAACCTGGCTAAATAACAAAGATGGGGATGAGTATAACCTATGGAGGAACATATTTATTAGAAAGGATAGAGAGAACAGAAAAGGTGGGGTGGGGTTCTGTTTATGCAAAACAGAATTTATATGCTAGTCTTCTTCAGTTGGAGGTAAGAGAATGTCTGGATTCGTCAGGAAAGCATTTTAGGAGTGTACTATATACACCCCAGTGCAGATAGTGATTCTAATGAGCATCTTTTTAATAATAATATTAGAAAGACAAGTTTACAAGGAGATGATATAATCATGGGGAATTTTAACTATCCAAATATTAACTGGGGCCACATGGTGGCGCAGTGGTAGCGCTGCTGCCTCGCAGTTAGGAGACCCGGGTTCACTTTCCAGGTCCTCCCAGCGTGGAGTTTGCATGTTCTCCCCGTGTCTGCATGGGTTTCCTCCAGGTACTCTGAGTTTCCTCCCACAGCCCAAAGACATGCAGGTTAGGCGCACTGGCAATTCTAAATTGTCCCTAGTGTGTGCTTGGTGTGTGTGTGTGTGTGTGCGCCCTGCGGTGGGCTGGCGCACTGCCCAGGGTTTGTTTCCTGCCTTGCGCCCTGTGTTGGCTGGGATTGGTCCAGCAGACCCCCGTGACCCTGTAGTTAGTATATAGTGGGTTGGATAATGGATGGATGGAATATTAAATGGGCTAATCGTGCCAATATTAGAGTACAAGAATAGGAGTTTTTAGATGTGATCAGTGACAGTTTTTTTTTTAATACAGTATGTTAAAGCACCAACTTGGGGTGAAGCCTGTCTAGATCTAGCATTTTGTAATAACCCAAAAAAAAAATCTGCAGTAGGTAAGTAAGGAGATAACAAAGAATCTGCTGTGGAAAAACAGATGTATAAGGTGTATCAGGCGGATAATATCACCCTAATGCGAATCATAGGGTGTATGAGAACGTGAGAGCAAGAACAATTACAGAGAAGTATTGCAGATAAGGCAAAAAATGGCCCAAACAGATTATTTCAGTATTTTAGTAGTAAAAGAATAGTCAAGGAGTAGGTGAAGTGTGTCAGAAGTAGTAAAGGGGAATTAAAATATACAGACGGTTAAATAGCAGATGCTCTAAGCTTTCATTTTTTGAAGATCTTCACTTGTGAGGAAGTAGATAACCTCCCAGCTGTAACAGGGACTACTAAGGAGGTACTTAGGGATTTGGAGATTGTACAGAGAGAAGTACTGCACGGAATACATGGGTTGAACTCAAATAAATAACCAGGACCAGGTAATATTTATCCTTGAGTGTTTAAGGAGATTAGTGAATACATGTAAAAACCCCTAAGGCATATTTTTAGGAAGGCACTTCACCCAGGGGAAGTTCCAAAGGACTTGAAATTGGCAAATATTAATTATCCCATTATATAAAAAAGGTGATCGGACAGATCTAAGTAATTACAGACCAGTAAGCTTAATGTATTTCACAGGTAAATTAATGGAAGGGATTTTTAAGGATTAGATTGATCAACACAAGGCAAGAACAGGAGTTTAATAGAACGGTCAACATGGGTTCAGATGAGAGAAGTTGTGTTTTGCTAACATTCTGGAATTCTGTGTGGACGAAGCAAAATGATATGACCAGAGTGGTGCATATTTTTCAGCTTGAGCAAAAGGAGATTAAGAGGTGAAATGACTGAAGTGTTCAAAGTAATGAAGGATATTAGTACTGAGAATCGATACTGTCACTTTAAAATGAGATGAACAAGAACATGGAGAACGGCATAATTTTCAGGCCTGCTTAACAGAATAGAGTGATTGATTATGCCAAAAACTGTACAGCTTTGTAAGTGATGAACTCACTGGCCTTTGTGACTTATGGTGTAAACATTGTATTTACTGTATATGAACTATATAAATCTGTTATGGCATCGTGCAGATTAAAAAGACAAAACTTCAACTGGCAGTTTAGTCAAGCACAGAAAAGTCGCAGTCATGCCCCAAGTCTGATGTCAAATTCTGTTGACTGGTGGACTAAAGGTATTGTTTGCGTTTCACTCACATTTGAGGTATAACAAGTTCATCTAAAAAATCATAAAAATTCAAGATTTTGCTTCATTAACCTGTTTAATTTCCTGTTTTCATTGGAAAAAAATTAAATTAAAATGGATAATCGTTCTCTTCTTCTGCCCAGATTCCTCTTCAAACAAAATGTACATTTGTAATGAAGATTTCAGAATTATTATTCTAATACCTCGAGCCGCCACCTTATCGTGGTGGAGGGGTTTGTGTGTTTCAATGATCCTAGGAGCTCTGTTGTTGGGGGCTTTATGCCCCTGGTAGGGTCACCCAAGGCAAACTGTTCCTAGGTGAGGGATGAGACAAAGAGCGGTTCACAAAACCTCCTATGATGATTAAGAAATTTAGATACCATTTTCACTCGCCCGGACGCAGGTCACTGGGGCCCTCCTCTGGAGCCAGTCCTGGAGGTGGGGCTCAATGGCAAGCACCTGGTGGCTGGGCCTGCACCCATGGGGCACAGCCTGAAGAGGCAACGTGGGTCCCCCTTCCCATGGGCTCACCACCTGTAGGAGGGGCCAAGGAGGTTGGGTGCAGTGTGAGTCGTGTGATGGCTGAAGGCGGGGACCTTGGCGGTCCGATCCTTGGCTACAGAAACTGGCTCTTGGGATGTGGAATGTCATCTCTTTGAAGGGGAAGGAGCCTGAGCTAGTGCGCAAGGTCGAGAGGTTTCGGCTAGATATAGTCGGGCTCACCTCAACGTACAGAGTGGACGCTGGAACCAATCTTCTTGAGAAGGGCTGGACTCTCTACCACTCTGGAGTTGGCCTGATGAGAGGCGCCGAGTGGGTGTGGGCATACTTATTGCCCCCTGACTTGGAGCCTGTTCATTGGGGTTCACCCCGGTAGATGAGAGGGTAGCCTCCCTCCACCTTCGGGTCGGGGGACGGGTCCTAACTGTTGTTTGCGCATATGCGGCGAACAGCACTCTGGAGTACCTACCCTTTTTTGGAGTCCCTGGAGGGGGTGCTACACCTGCTGGGGACTCCCTCGTTCTGCTGGGAGACTTAAATGCTCACGTGGGCAATGACAGTGAGCTGGAAGGGTGTGACTGGGAGGAATGGCTCCCCGATCTGAACCGAGTGGTGTTTTGTTATTGGACTTCTGTGCTCATCACGGATTCTCCATAACGAACACCATGTTCAGGCATAGGGGTGTCCATATGTGCACCTGGCACCAGGACACCCTAGGCCTCAGTTCGATGATCGACTTCATGGTCGTGTCGTCGGACATGCGGCCACATTTCTTGGACACTCGGGCGAAGAGAGGGGCGGAGCTGTCAACTGATCACCACTGGGTGGTAAGTAGGGTTCGACGGTGGGGGAGGATGCCGGTCAGGCCTGGTAAGCCCAAATGTATCGTGAGGGTCTGCTGGGAACGTCTGGCAGAGTCCCCTGTCAGAAGTAGTTTCAACTCCCACATCCGGTAGAACTTTGACCACGTCACAAGGGAGGTGGGGGACATTGAGTCCGAAAGGGCCATTTTCCGTGCCTCTATTGTTGAGGCGGCTGACCAGAGCTGTGGCAGTAAGGTGGTCGGTGCCTGTCGAGGCAGCAATCCCTGAACCCGTTGGTGGACACCAGTGGTGAAGGATGCCGTCAAGTTGAAGAAGGAGTCCTACAGAACCCTTTTGTCCTGTGGAACTCTGGAGGAACCTAATAGGTACCAGCAGGCCAAGCACAGTGCAGTTTTGGTGGTTGCTGAGGCAAAAACTCATGGGATGAGTTTGGGGAGGCCATGGAGAATGACGTCCAGATGGGTTCAAGGAGATTCTGGTCCACCATCCAGCATCTCAAGAGGGGTAAGTGGTGCAGTGTCAACACAGTGTATGGTGGGAATGGTGCGCTGCTGACCTCGACTCGGGATGTTGTGGGTCGGTGGGGGGAGTACTTTGAAGACCTCCTCAATCCTACTAACATGCCTTCCAATGAGGAAGCAGAGCCTGGGGACTCAGAGGTGGTCTCTCCCATCTCTGGGACTGAGGTCACCGAGGTGGTCAAAAAACTCCTTAATGGCAGGGCCCCAGGGGTGGATGAGATACGCCCGGAGTTCCTCAAGGCTCCGTATGTTGTAGGACTGTCTTGGTTGACATGCCTCTGCAACATCGCATGGACATTGAGGACAGTGCCTCTGGATTGGCAGACTGGGGTGGTGCTCCCCCTCTTTAAGAAAGGGGACCGGAGGGGGGGGGGGGGGTTCCAACTACAGAGGGATCACACTCCTTAGCCTCCCTGGAAAAGTCTATTCGGGGATCCTGGAGAGGAGTGTCTGTCAGATAGTTGAACTTCAGATTCAGGAGAAACAGTGTGGTTTTTGTCCTAGTCGTGAAACAGTGGACCAGCTCTACACCCTTGGTAGGGTTCTGGAGGGTGCATGGGAGTTTGCCCAACCAGTCTACATGTGTTTTGTGGAGTTGGAAAAGGCGTTCGACTGTGTCCCTCAGGGAATCCTGTGGGGGGGTGCTCCAGGAGTATGGGGCACCGGACCCATTGATAAGGGCTGTTCAGTCCCTGTACAACCGGTGTTAGACCTTGGTCCACATTGCCGGCAGTAAGTCAAACCCGTTTCCGGTGAGAGTTGGACTCCGCCAGGGCTGTCCTTTGTCACCGATTCTACTCATAACTTTTATGGACAGAATTTCTAGGCGCAGCCATGGCGTTGAGGGGGTCCGATTTGGTGGGCTCAGGATTGGGTCACTGCTGTTTGCAGATGATGTTGTCCTGTTTCCTTCATCAGGCCATTTTCTTCAGCTCTCACTGGATCAGTTCGCAACTGAGTGTGAAGTGGCTGGGATAGGAATCAGCACCTCCAAATCCGAGACCATGGTCCTTAGCCGGAAAAGGGTGGAGTGCCCTCTCAGGGTTGGGAGCGAGATCCTGCTCCAAGTGGAGGATTTCAAGTATCTTGGGGTCTTGTTCATGAGTGAGCGAAGAATGGAGTGGGAGATCGACAGGTGGATCGGTGTGGCATCCGCAGTGATGTAGGCTCTGCATTGGTTTGTCGTGGTGAAAAAGGAGCTGAGCCGAAAGGCAAAGCTCTCAATTTACTGGTCGATCTACGTTCCTACCCTCACCTATGGTCATCAACTGTGAGCAGTGACCGAAAGAATGAGATTGCGAATACAAGTGGCTTTAATGAGTTTCCTCCGCAGGGTGTCTGGGCTTTCCCTTAAAAATAGGGTGAGAAGCTTGATCATCAGGGAGGAACTCAGAGTAGGGCCACTGAGCCTCCACATCGAGAGGAGTCAGATGAGGTGGCTCAGGCATTTGATCAGGATGCCTGAAGGACACCTATCTGGTGAGGTGTTCCGAGCATGGGAAGACCCAGGACACGCTGGAGGGAGTATGTCTCTCGGCTGGCCAGGGAACTCTGGGCATTTCTGCTCAACCTGCTTCCCCCGCGACCCGATCTCGGATAAGCGGAAGAGGATGAATGGATGCATGGATGGATGGATGGATATTCTAATATAAATTCAAATTCAGATACTTTGCTCTCAATTGAGATTACCCAAGTATTTTTTTATAATCTGTTCTTTTACAAACTATTAGCAAAGATTGTTGTGCTCTTCTAGATTTTTCCATAATATTCCATAAAGGCTAAATTATTTAACCAAGTGGAAGAGAATTTTTTGGGATGTTACACAAGACAGGTCAGACATTGCCTTTGTCAAAACATGAGAGGTCAATATGTCAATCATTAAATTCAAGGGGGTTCAAAATTCAAATTAAAAATTGAAACAATCACTACCAGTAATTGCTAAACTTAAAATTTGCTCCAAAACAATGCTTCTTTGTGAGGTCTTTCTTTCATTTTCCAACAAAGTTCACACACCACTTTAGTAATTCAGACATATTATAAAATATAGATATGTGTGTGGTTGCTGCACCGTAGCAGACCTCTCAGTGTGTTTTGCCTATTTTAGTTCTTAAATCGTGTAAAATTGTTTATTTTGTTTTCTTTTAATAGTTTGTAAGTATTTATTTCTATAAAATGCTTTATAACATTTGTGAAAGCTTTTTACTTTTGATCGTTATCACCTTTGTAATCCAACAGGATACTTATGCTCTACCTGCGCAGGAAACCCCAGGTGTGTGGCCGACACTTGTTCATCTGGGATGCGCTGCTATCACTGAGACCAGATACCAGTTACTTTCTATGTATTACTAATACAGTGGATGAATTAAAACCTTTGAAATCCAGAAAGCAAGGAAAGTGAGGTGGACTTTGAGTACGTCTGAAATGGAGAACATTTAAGAATCCTTTGCCAACTATCATCATGGGAAATGCACAGTCCTTGCAAAATAATCTAGACGAGCTGAGGGCATCTGTGTGATACCTCCACGAATAGAGAAAGCTGTCTGATGTGCTTTACTGAGACCTGGTTCAAGAATACCGACTCAGATACAGCTGCTGAAGTGTACTCAAATGTGGCACTTGGTACAATGGGCCACCTGCCAAGTTGTTTTGCCTGCCTAAGGTAAAATCATCCCTGATGGAGGATCGCAGGAATCGTGGGGTAGAGGGGTCCTTTCATCGGATTGGCTGGCCCAGTGCTGTTTCACCTGTGGAATGGCCAAATGGGGGAGGCAGCTTAATGGCTGAGGTCTCCAGGACTCTAAACAAATCCAAATCATATTATGTGATATCATTTACTGTTAAATTGCTCCATACTTGTAATTAATTTTTATACTGTAATGAGGATTTGCTCTGTGTATTTTATTGTATTGACCCCTTCTTTTTGACACCCACTGCACACCCAACCTACCTGGAAAGGGGTCTCTTTTTGAACTGCCTTTCCCAAGGTTTCTTCCATTTTTTCCGTATAAGGGTTTTTTGGGAGTTTTTCCTTGTCTTCATGGGGAGTCAAGGCTGGGGGGCTGTCAAGAAGCAGGGCCTGTTAAAGCCCATTGCTGGACTTATTGTGTGATTTTGGGCTATACAAAAATAAATTGTATTGTATTGTATTAGGGCAGCACGGTGCTGCAGTGGGTAGCTGATGTGGGAGCTGCAGCTGAAACAATTCCTGAAACTGTTCAGAAACCAGAAATCAAATCAACTGGCTCTTTGAAACTTGTGATGTGGTGATTTTAAGTTATGCAATCTGGAATCAGTATTACCACATTACCATTAGTACATGAATATTAGTACTAGAAGGGACAAAACACTAGACAAGTGGAAACGTCCCTGGTTCCTACATATGGTATCATAAAGCAACCCTGGGTGTGTCTGACCACATTGCTGTTCACCTACTGCTGCAGTACAAACAGAAACTGAGACAAGAAAAAACAGCTATACGAAAAACACAAAACTGGTGCAAGAACAGTATAGAGGAAATGCAGGAATGCTTCTACTGTACTGACTGAGATATGCTGACATCCTCACAGTCACTGAATGTGGCCACTTTCACTGTAAGTGAATATATGAAATTTTGTGAATCTATGATCATTAAGGAAGAAACTGTCATGATGTACCCCAAAGGTAAGCCATGGATCACTAAAGAGGTTAAAGCATTACTACTGGAAAAACAACATGCTTATGAAGAATATAAGACAGAAGAAAAGCAAATTTTACAGCAAAGGATTAATAGGTTAATTAAACAAAATTAGAAGATGTACAGGGAAAGAATCAGGAGGCGGTTTAATGATAACAATCCAAAGCAGGTTTGGAAAGGCCTACAAACAATCACAGGAGTGGGTTCAAAAAAGAGTGTTAACATTTGCAGTTGACAAACACCAGGGGGCCTCATGTATAAACGGTGCGTACGCACAGAAATGTTGCATACGAACGTTTCCACGTTCAAATCGCGATGTATAAAACCTAAAATTGGCGTAAAGCCACGCACATTTCCACAGTACCTCATACCCTGTCGTACGCAAGTTCTGCGCTCGGTTTTGCAGACTGGTGGCACCCAGCATCAAAGCAGTGCTACTGTTCTTGTGTGGTTTATCTTTCTTTTTCAGATCCACATTCCTGATGCGGCTTTATAAATATACTGAAACTAACTGCATATTGTTTATTAGTGTAATGCATCAGATTGTAATTAACCTGTAACAATATAATGGTCGAGGGAATAGCCATAGTATTCTACATACCATAGCTGCTTTAGTGTTGTTACTGTCACTGTACCTTCTTTTCTTCTTTCAGCTGCTCCCATTAAAGGTTGCCACAGCGGATCATCTTTTACCATATTACTCTCACTGCACTACTCTGAGTATTTATATCACTGTATCTGAGTGGGGAATCACAGCAGCAGCTAATCGGAAAGAGAATTATCGGGATACAGCATCAAGCACACACTGCCTAAGCCACAGCAAAACGCTTCAGAGACTTTCCTGTACGGACCTCGCGGTTCAAAAACAGTTTCATCCCAAGAACTTTAAACACAGTCAATCAGTCCATCAAGTGCTCCTTGTAGAACTGTTTGTACTTATAAGTACAATCACCTCACTGTAAACTTGCACTACAGTTATAATATTGCACAACCTGCGGCACTTTATAAAGCACGTATTTACATATGACGACAATATCATTTTTAAGATGAAATGAAGCAAAATATGTTGGTTATATTATACAGATAAAACTTTAACTTCATTTAAATAATCTGTATTGTTAATAATTAAACATGTGAGGACACGGTGCTGCAATGCTAGCTAGTTCACAGATTGATCCTACCTCGTGCTGTATCTATTTTTGATGGGCTGGCACGACACTGGAAGGATAGATGGATAGAATAATTAAACACATACTATGAAGATATTTCAATGTTCCTTAAAAGTTTTGAAGAATCGTCGTTGTAAGCTTACAGATGGCTTAACGTCTATTACAGAGTTGATTGTGTGGCGATTAGGTATTTGGAGAAAGAAAAGTAAGGACAGGAATTGGAAGTTAGTACGTTTGAAAGAGACAGTACTGCTGCAATAATTTAATTGAAGTGTAAGCCAAACCAAGTGTAATCAAGAGTCCCCGGTTTGATCCCCACTCACTCCTATATTTGCCGTTTTCAGTAGTAAGCTGCTCTTTTTGTTAATATTATACAGTACACACATACACTTGGTTTGCATCTGTACTTGCGCTGTTACTTAGAGTCAGATGGGGGAGGGGAGGGGTTAGAGCGCGTGAGCTAATTCAGTGCTGCAGGAACAACGCACATGTTGATCTTTTTTTTCTTTCAGTACATGTGCGTTGTGCAGCAGGATCAAGGCACATGTTGATCTTTTTTTTCTTTCAGTACATGTGCCTTTCCTGTTTATTTATATATCTAGTGACTTCTCTGCCTGTCTGTTTGTGTGTTATGGATCTTAAAAATAACAGTTATAAGGACACTTGATCATGTTATTTGCAGTCTCAATTGTTAAAAAAATATTTTAAAAGGAGCATCTCACATGAAAATATAACAATCTCATTAACTGACAGTGCATACCAGTTTATAAATTTTATGTCCATTTGAGGTTAAAAAGAAAATACAATAAATCATATATCAATTGACACACGCTGCACGCTAGATAGAGTGTATACAACAGGCAAAAATAGCGACCACTTGATAACAGTATTAGCTATAATGAATGAAAGCATGAATTTATCAACAGAAATAACCATGATCGACATTGTAAACTTAACGATTTACTTAAGAAAAAAAAAAAAGAAAAATGCCCCAGCACGTAGAAAGCAGATGCTTGCAGGCAGGCAGGGAGGCAGGCAGTGCGGCCATGATTAAAAAGAAAAAAAAGTAACACTTTCTCCCTGGCAGGGAATCGAACTTGGGTCTCTGAGGCACGGTAAGCATGCTTCGCTCTGAGAAGCAAATCTTAACGCTATGCCAAGGAAGCTGTTGACTTGTTCTTGAACCTTTTGTGAAAGTGTTTATTTGATTGTTTGGAAATCAGAATTCACACATTCTATAGTTTATGTCTACATTTTGTAACATTTATTACTAAAATATGAAAAAGTTTCTGTTTTAACAATGTGTTTACACAGATTACTGTAGAAACGGAACACACATGAAATGCATGTTTTTCAAATAACAATCTATTATTTCCACTCTAAAACTCCAGCAGTTGAGTCACTCCCAGATAATCAAACAAGTCATGAGCTGGGAAAGCTTAGTGAACGTTCTGTGACAGTGGGGGATGGAATAGCCAGCTGCTTGCTGCTCGTGGCACATTTAGAAGACAAAGGACGCTGGTGGAGAGGTGAGAACGGTTTTAAGGTGGGCCGGATCTACGAGTTTTTTCGTAGACTCTGGTAATTCTAGTGTTAAACCGGCTCTCTTCCTCCAACAAGACACAGAATCCATTACATTCGTGATATTACAGCTCTCTGAATAACTAAAATACTGAGATGTAAATGTGATATCATTTTCATGATGATAGGAGTTAAAGCATGTTATTAAACATGGGTTTCACGGTGGCGCAGTGATTGTGCGCGATCTTTGATGAAATAATTTATTGCAGCAGTACTCAGGGCAGCTCTAGGCTCGTGGCGGCCCTGGGAAGCAAAAGAATCGGTGGCTCCTTCGCCTGCCAATGTCGTGCTCATGACACAAGCGTTTAACTTTTGCCGAAATTTGCCGCTGCGTTTTTAACTGTGTCGTTATTTTCTCTTTCTGTTTTACATTCAATATATATTGGCTTGGCGGCCCTGTGCAGGTGCACAGTTTGCACATGCCTAAGGCCGCCCCTGCAGTACTGTCTCTTTCAAACGTACTAACCTCCAATTCCTGTCCTTCCTTTTCTTTCTCCAAGTAACCGATCGCCACACAATCAGCTCTGTAATGGACGTTAAGCCATCTGTAAGGTTATAACGCCGATTCTTCAAAACTTTTAAGGAACATAGAAATACAGTAATCCCTCCTCGATCGCGGGGGTTGCGTTCCAGACCCCCCCGCGATAGGTGAAAATCCGCGAAGTAGAAACCATATGTTTGTATGGTTATTTTTATATATTTTAAGCTCTTATAAACTCTCCCACACTGTTTATAAATATTCCCCGCAGAGTTATACAGCATAATCCCTTTGTATTCTCTTAGATATTAGGTAAGATTCATTGAAATTATGTATATAAACACACTGTTTACATACAGTAAAACCTAAATATTATTTTAAAGATATTGAGTGTCTCCGATATCACATATGTTACAGCCATTACGATAGACAGGTCACCAGCAATAAATACGTACAATGCAAGAAAAATAGTATACAGTAAATGTGTGTACAGTGACA
>JANRMT010061414.1:35053864-35071839 GCA_026402145.1 Polypterus bichir lapradei | reverse complement strand
CATATGGAAATATGCGCTTTATAAAGTGGCTCAGGTTGTGCAATATTATAACTGTAGTGCAAGTTTACAGTGAGGTAATTGTACTTATAAGTACAAACAGTTCTACAAGGAGCAGTTGATGAAGTGATTGAGTGCGTTTAGAGCTCTTGGGATGAAACTCTTTCTGAACTGCGAGGTCCGTACAGGAAAGGTTTGAAGCGTTTGCCATGTGAGAAGCAGTTCAAATAGGAAGCATGGCTGAGGCAGCGTGCTGTATACCGATAATTCCCTTTCCGATCAGCTACTCTGAGTGGTGCAGTGAGAGTAATATGGAAAAAGATGATCTGCTGTGGCAACCCCTAACAGAAGCAGCTGAAAGAAGAAGAGGAAGGTGCAGTGTGAGTAACAACGTTAAAGCAGTTATGATATTTGGAATAGTTTGACCATTCTGTGGACCATTATATTGTTACAGGTTAATTACAATCAGATGCATTAAACTAATAAACAATATGCGGTTAATTTCAGGGTATTTATAAAGCCGCGTCAGGGACGTGGACCTGAAAAAGAAACCACACAGGAACAGTAGCACTGCTTTGGCACTGGGTGCCACCAGTGTGTAAAACCGAGCGCAGACCTTGCGTACGACAGGGTATGAGGTACCATAGAAATGTGCGTGGCTTTACGCCAAATTTAGGTTTTATACATCGCGATTACGCACCGTTTATACATGAGCCCCAGGAATTGTCCAATGATAGGGTTCAGTTTATCTGAAATGGAGAAAGGCTTGCAGCAGGCTAAAACAAACAGGGCAGTGGGGCGTCAAAGCTTTTTAAAGTTTTTCATTTGCTTTTTAACTGGTCTCTGACCTATGGCATTGTACCTAAGCTGTGGAAACAATCAGTCATTACTCCTGTTTCTAAGGTCTCCAGGCCAAGCTGTCTGAATGACTACAGACCAGTGGCACTCACTTCTGTGCTGATGAAATACTTTGAACATTTGGTGAAAAACATTTTAATGACAGAGACATTATTTGGTGAAAAACATTTTAATGACAGACATTACTTGTGTTGAAGATGCTCGGCTTGTCATCTTACATCAAATCTATACATGTTTTGATCAGCCTGGTTTCTTCAGCATTCAATACCATACACCTTCACATACTTATTTGAAAACTGAATAGTATGAATTTAAACCCATTTATCACATTATGGATTCAGGACTTTCTATTAAATCGTTCATAGACAGTCAAGGTGCAGAAAGCTTTTTCAAAAGTCATTCATTCAAACACAGGACATCTGCAGGGGTGTATCTTATCACCATTACTATTTACTCTGTAAATAAATGGCCTGAGATAGAACAATGACCACTGCTCCTTTATCAAGTATGCTGATGTCACCACGCTCAAAAGACGCATACTTGGGGAGGATAAAAGCCTCTATCTAAATCAAGTGGACTGTATAGTAAAGTTCTGCAATAAAAACCTTCTCACTCTGAATGCAAAAATGACAAAAGAAATTATATTTGATTTTAAGAGACAGAAATTTGTATGTTCACCCATTGTTGTTTTGGAGAGGAGGTAAAAATAGTGAATGAATATAAATATTTAGGAAATAACTTAACAATCTTAACTGGAATGCAAATACAAAAAAAAAAATTCTCTAAATGCTGTCAGCATTTTGTTTCTCCTCCATAAACTCAAATTATTTAAAGTAGACAAAGACCTCATGTTGTCATTTTATCGCAGTGTGATCCAGTCTGTTATCACTTTCAATATCATTGTCTGGTTTAGAGGTCTGACAAACCATAATTTTAAAAAGCTCCAGCAGATTACTAATCATGCAGCTAAAGTTATTGGGACTGATCTGGCAAGTGTGTATTAGAGGACAATGTTAAAGAAACTGGAAATCACCTCATGTAGAACTTCAGTAAATTAGGAAGGATAGTCACTTTAACCCACACAAATCGCTCCACAAATTATTTTCTTCCTAGTGCCATAAGACTTTTTAATAAGGAATATTGTGAAAATTAAGGTTTGATATGTATCTTGTAACCATTTTCTCTATTTGTTTTGTGTCAAATGTTTCTGTTTTGTTATTAGATGCAACTGAGAAGGCAAAATACATGTTTTCTTCTGTAAACATGACTAAATAAAGCAACCTTGAATGATGTAATATGTTACATGGCACATGAGCTAAGTGCCTAACAACATACTGTAGTATCATAGTGACCACAGGCACACAGTGTCACTACTCATTAAAACTAGAAACACAAGATGATAATGATGTGAGATCACCCATGACAGTAAAAATAATACACAAATAATAAACAAGAACAGAGCATTACCTGTGTAGTACATCCAGAGTCCTTCTCCTAAAGTGTAGGCATCAAATGCATCAGTCTTGTTTGGTGTCTCAAATGAACCTGGTGACATGTACATTCTTGGCTGAAACCAAAGAGCATTGTTTAGATCCATGATCCCACCAAATAACCAAGTACAGCACACGAGATCTAAGACAACATAAATCAGTCTTCTGAATTTAATTCTCTGGATATCCATCAATGATTATAGAAGGAGTAGTAAAAAAAGAACAAGGACTAGAAATATGAAATGAAGTCTGTATTTTTTAAATGAGTTGGCAGTGTCAGGTTATAGGTAATGATCCACTATGGTTAAAGAACAATGCACTTACTGGCCAATTTCCAGTCTCTTATGGAAAATCACACATTCCAAACAGCCACATATTTTGGAATAATTGTTGATCAACAATGTTTTGAAGGAGGTGCTGCATTAAATCAAATTCTCCAAAACTTTGGCCAACACTCTTTTAATTCTTTTTCAAAAGAAATTTGAGATATAAGATACAAAAGATATTGGCAAGGAGGTTTAAACCAAGAATACAATCAAAAGGTTAAATCTCTGTGGCTCTAGATTTTTCTATGCAAACGGAATGTTAAGTTTGATGCTTAACCTGAAACAGAAACAAACAGAAAAATAATCAAGACTGGCTACTATAGATTTAGGAAGCCATGTAGTCAGATATGAATATTATAACCAGTTCCCCAGATAAAGGTTATTTCTTTAGTAGAACTAAAATGGGTGGCTTTTGGGAGACTTGATCCAACAATTAGGATGGTTTATAACTTTCAGAAGAGTTTAATCTGTAATAAAGTCAATAGACAGGTATTCCTGCAGTCTATATGGTGGTGGCAACAGTCGAAGAAGACCAATTTAACAATTATTTAAGCATTTCACCTAGGTTTAAGATAACCAAGAATGTCTTGCTTAAATGATGTCTGTCAAAAATATTTTGGAACCTTTGTTGCAAATATTCATAAATGTTCAGAACATTCAGAATAAAGCCACAAATACAAAAACCTTTTAGTGTACTGACTCGGGCTCAAATAATAATCTGCTGGGGACACCATCTGGAGGAAGAATTATTATTACATCTTGATCATTCATAGGATTCTATACCTACACTGCTTATAGAATCTTTTCAGGTGGAATGATGTATTCTAGGTAACTGTCAATTCACATTCATTAAACTTATGGAACCTGGCATCAACTTTAACATTCTTTGCACCTGGTGAAAAAACACAAAACTAAATTTGTTGAAAACAACTCTACCTTGCTTGTCAGGCATTAAATCAGTTTCTTCTTCTTTTTCCTCTTCATCTTTTTCACTTCTATGTGGGGACAATGTGCTTGATTAACCTTCTCCAAACAGCTCGGTCCTGCACTTCCTTGCAAGTCAAGCCCTATTCCTTCAGATCTTTAACTTTATACACCCACTTCTGGTTTGGCCTCCATCGCTTTCTGTTCCCCTGTACTTCCATTCCTATCACTCTTTTGCCCATATATTCACTGTCTCTCCCCTTCACATGTCCATACCACTTCAACCTACTTTCCTAAACTTACTTAGATATCTGTCCCACTTTTGTTGTACCCACTGATTATCTCATTTCTTATTCTGTCCTTTTTTTGTAAATCCACACATCCATATAAACATTCTGATTATTGCCACATCTAACTTCTCCTGTGCTACTACCTTCGCTGCCCATGTCTCAGTTCCATACATCATTGCTGGTCATACAATTGTCTTAAAAACCTTACCTTTAACCTTCACCTAATTCATCAATCACATAATACTCCCTATACCTTCTTCCAATTGTTCCATCCACACTGCACTCTATGAGTTAAAGCTGCATCTAGTTTTCGATCTCAGGCTACCCCTGATCCTAGACATTAAAATGCATCCACTCTTTTCAACAGTTCTCCCTGCAGGCTAACTTCTGATTCCTGATCATCATTAACACTAGAATCCTTGAAGTCTATGAGAAAAATCGTAATGTTGGGTACCTTAAATTCCTTCCCACCTTTTCATCAGCTTCTTTGTTTTGCAAATCTGTCAATCAGCACAGGCAGCAAGCAGCCTGCTATCCCACTGCCTACCGGCGGAGTTAAAGTTCTCCCAGCTCAAGTCTGTTTATCTGGGTGTGAAGTGCCTGGAGTTGTATAAAGTAAATAATATATCTTAATATGGAATACATAAAATTCATGTGTGCTCCGTGTCTACAAAGATCTGTGTAAATGTAGGATGACAGGAAATGCGAGGCAAGAAATGTTGAACACATAACTAAAACATAAACTTTTTTCATGTTATAGTAAAAATTGATAAAATGTTAGCATGAAATGTATATGTGTGAAGACTGAAGTTCAAATATCTAATACTTTCACAAAAAGTATAATAAAACAAGTGTGCCTTTATTCAGGAATATAACCAAAAAAAAAGGAATTATTCAATTTACATGTTGCTGTCAATATGTAAAAACCAAAGCCCAGACGTAAATGAAGAGGTTGTGGGTTCGATCCCAGGTCTTCGCTGCATTTTCCTTTTTGAGTAGTGAGCTGCTATTATTACTATTATATAATAAAAACATTTGATTTGACTCTGTAGCACCCATTGTAAATTTTTGCTACTTGTAAAAGTTAGTATTTTTTTTATTCATTTTTATTCTCTCAGTCATGTTCATGTAGTACAATGAACTTTCCTTTCCCTGTCTGAGTTAAGAGCATTTATCTCCATTCTTTTTTTAATAACATTTTACTAATTTTATTAAAATTAAATAACATTCCATACATGCAAGTCAAGTTTAACAAAACTAGGTTATGAAACAAATCGTCTCCCACCCATGAGAAAGAGAGTTAGGTCAGCAGAGGAAAACTTTAATAATAGTAAAAATATGTAAGTAGATAAATTAATAAAAATAAATATAATAAAAAAAGAGAAGAAAGAATCTACTTCCTTAATTTAAATGCTTATTCTAAAATGTTATTGATCAGATCCTGCCAAGTTTTGAAAATGCTTCCACTCCTTTTCTGAGATGTTGAGTGAGAGATTCTTTTCCCACTGTACTCTGGGATCTTTGAAAGGAAGGGACTGTAAAATGGTTTTATATATTACGGAAATGCTATCTATGTCCTCAAGACTGATCAATATTTCTTCCAGAATAGAGGTAGGTGGGAGGTGAGGGAAATTGGGTAGGTTTTATTTAACAAAGTTTCTAATTTGAAGGTAGTGAAAGAAATGTGTTGCTGGGAAGTTAAATTTGGAGTGTAATTGTTCGTAGGATGCAAAGACTTTGTCTATGTAAAGATCTCTAAGTTAATTAATCCAAAATATTTTTCCAGATATTAAAAACTGCGTACGTTTGAGAGGGTGGAAAAAGGTGGTTCTCATGCAGAGGTGCCACAGATAAAAGCTTCCCTATCTTAAAATACTTCCTACATTGGTCCCATATTCTGAGTAAGTGAAGCACTATTGGGTTGTTAGTATATTGGCGATGACTTCTAGTTATTTGGGTACAAAGCAATATAAAGATCTCCATCTTTTCACAAGAGCAGCGATGACCACAGCTGGTGCTGTGGTTTATGCCTAGTCAGAACTATTTGTTGCTCCAGTAATCAAACATACTGTGACCGCTATCAGACTATCATGTGGCATTTGCATTTTGACAACAAAGACATCCACGCAGAACTTGTGAAAAATGACAGATTTGCATGTGCATGTGAAATGCTACTCCTTATTTAGGAAAATATCCCAGTCGTCCCACAGAAGAAAGACATTCCAAGACTGTGGTCATAAAGCTGTTTCTGGACAAAGGCAGAATTGTAACAACAGACAACTTCTTCACATTGCTTTCACTGGCTAATAGACTGCTGCACCGCAGCACAACTCTGCTTGACACAATAAATAAACTGGAACTTCCACCTGCAGCTAAAGTTACTTCAGTATGCATGCAATTCTCCACGCTATTATTTATATCTGGCAGTGCCATGCTGACAATGTATGCACCCAAAAAGAAGAAGATTGTCTGCACCATGCACCATAATGTGAGGACTGGGCAAGATCAATAAAAAAAAACATATTCAAATGATATATAGTGTTTTCAAATAATGCCGTTTTCATGCATGGATGTGTGTGCATGCATAACAGAAGCAAACACAGATTTGATATAATTCAAGTGGTTACGGGAATATGCAATATACGAAATGAGTGTGCTTTAATTCAAGAATAAAACTGAATACAAAAAATTCAAGTAACAACAAGTTACCAAGTGTTTGTGTGTCTGCTTATATCCCTTCTGCAATATCTTTTTACAAGTAGCAAATTTTACACCAGCTGTTACAGACTCAAAGCAAATATATGTTTTTATTTTATAATCCTTCTATATAAAAAGCAGTCGGGATTGTCCTTCCGTCCTGTGAGTGCTACGCAGGCGCGGAGTTTCACACACGCCCCGTCTATTTTGCAATGCACGATGGGATTTGTAGTTTCGTTTTTCCAGGTAAGAGATGATTTTCTACTCCAGACTGTGCGAGTAGCACGGAGTTTCACACACGCCCCATCCATTTTGCAATGCACGATGGGATTTGTAGTTTCATTTTTACAGGTAAAAGATGATTTTCTACTCCAGACTGTGCGATATCTTCTTCTTCTTCCTTACTATATAAAAACAGTCGGGATTGTCCTTCCGTCCCGTGAGTGAAAAGCGTAGCGGTATTCCACTTATCACAGACTTACTACTTGCAGCTTGCGGTACGAAGCGACATGATGTGAGCAGAGTTCTGGTGCTCCCATCGTTCCCTTGCTTTTGTGCGCGATGCGCTGGAAAAATAGACAAAATTATGTCTCTGGAAATAATTAATGTTGATGGAGTACAAATGCCTCACCGCGTAGTAAATATCAGGGGGGTTCAAAAGGGCGACCTCAATATAGAAAAAAAAGTTTAAATTTCATCACAAAAATAACAGAAACTACGAGTATTAAAGTAATACCACTCAAATGCAATATAACCAAATTAATGAGTTTGTATAAAATATCAAATTGATCTACATATTGAATTGCCTTAAGAAGTGGTCAACTTAAAAGTCGGTCGCCTTAAAAGGTAGGTCAGCCTAGTAGTAATAATAACAGTGGCTCACTACGCATAATGGTAAATGCGGAGAATGCCTGGGATCAAACCCACAACCTCTTGATTTACAAGCAGCTATTCTTACCTCTACACCAGCCATGCAATTGATATTTGGGCTTCGGTTTTTACATTATGACAGCAACATGTAAACTGAATAATTTATTTTTCTTCTGTTATATCTATACTAATAAAAGGCAAAGCCCTCACTGATTGACTGACTGACTGACTGACTGACTGACTGACTGACTGACTGACTGACTGACTCACTCACTCACTCACTCACTCACTCATCACTAATTCTCCAACTTCCCATGTAGGTAGAAGGCTGAAATTTGGCAGGCTTATTCCTTACAGCTTACTTACAAAAGTTAAGCAGGTTTCATTTCGACATTCTACACATAACGGTCGACAACGTTCGCCATGTTGAACTTTCTTATTTATGGCCCCATCTTCACAAAATTTGGTAGGCGGCTTCCCTGCGCTAACCGAAACCGATGTACGTACTTATTTCGGTGGTATGACGCCACTGTCGGCCGCCATATTGAACTTCCCAACGTCACTAATTGTCCAACTTCCCGTGTAGGTAGAAGGCTGAAATTTGGCAGGCTCGTTCCTTACAGCTTACTTACAAAAGTTAAGCAGCTTTCATTTTGAAATTCTACGCGTAACGGTCATAACGGCCGACAACGTCTGCTATGTTGAACTTTCTTATTTATGACCCCATCTTTACGAAATTTGGTAGGCGGCTTCCCAGCGCTAACCGAAACCAATGTACATACTTATTTCGGTGGTATGACCCCACTGTGGACCGCCATATTGAACTTTCCAACGGTCTTTGTTACTTATGGGCCCATCTTCAAGAAATTTGGTACGCAGGTTCCCAGCGCTAACTGAATCCTACTTACGTACATGTATACGTCCATAGCCTGCAGCTCGGTCACTGTGTGAGGCGGCATGGGGTCCCCCATCCCAACGCCTCCCACGTTGTTGGCTGCCTGCCTATATAAGGCCATCCGTCACTCCGGTCTCTACATTCCCTTCCTTGCTTCCCCAAGGTATTCATGTCTCCCTGATGATAACTACAGCCTTTTTATTTAATCCACGGCTTCTCCGCTGTTTTATTGTTCATTTATTACGATTATAGTTATTGTGTAGGTATTTTAGACTTACTTTACATTGTTCAGGTACCCATTTCCTTTATCGTTCCAACCGTACCCCCATTAACATGTCTATCGAGGTGATCACCATCGATCAAAGAACTGTCACTTACAGAGTGGTTTCCATGCCCGGAGATGGCACCTGCCTTTTCCATTCTCTTTGTTACATATTGCACGGCCATATCAGGCTCACTCTTGATATCCGGAGTAACATTGTGTCTTATGTATTGAATGACTGGGACAAGGTTCAAGGTGTGGACTGATGACGGTACAGGAGATAATTATACTACACAGGAGCACTATAAGAGTGAAATGCTTAAGCCCTTCACCTATGGTTCTGCGCATGTGAGTTGATGGCTGCCGCTGAATTGTTCGGTTGTCGCTTTCAAGTGTACCGAAATGGCCAAATATTTTACACCTTTCGACAACCGCCAATGCCTCTTAAACATCTTAGATTCACAGGTGACAATTTCAGTAGTGGACACTTTGATCTTTATGAATGTTTAAACTCTCAAAAGCTGGATGTGAAGTTATCGATTAAACCGGTTGTGTGCTTACAACGCTTGACAGATGCCGAATGTCACTTCAACACAAGTCCTGCAAATACTGTAGTAATTGAAACAAACCATGAAACTCAAACCGATTATGACAGCAGCAATCCAAGCTGTGAGATTTGAGACAAGATTACTTTTCACATGGCCAACTGTACGTTGTATGCTCAAGAGTAAGCTCAGTGCACAGTTTGGTCATATTACAACCGGAGGGCCGAACTGAAAATGTGGTATACAAAGAGATCCTTAACAAATAATTATTGGTATATTTTCCCTCAGTTTAAAAAGGTTTAATTTTCTTCTTAATAAAAATTTTAAGGCAGTACTTTGCCACTGCGAAGCATGGGTATTTTGCTAGTTCTTGAATAAAGGCAGACTTGGTTTGTTATACCTTTTTTGAAAGTATTTATTTGACATTTGGACTTCATTCTTCACACATTATAAACTTCACATCAGCATTTTGTCAATTATTATAACACGAAAAAAGTTTCCATTTTAGTTTTTAGTTTTGTGTTCAGCATTTCTTGCCTTGCATTTCCTATCATCCTATATTTACACTGATCACTGTAGACATGGAACACACATGAAATGTGTATTCCAAATAATGATATATTATTTGTCCTGAACAACTCCAGGCACCTCACACCTAGATAAACAGACTTGAGCTGGGAGAATTCAGCTGCATCAGTGGGTGATGGGATAGCAGGCTGCTTGCTGCCTGTGCTGATTGACATATTTGCAAAACAAAGACGCGGATGATGAGGTGCAAAGAAATTTAAGGTGGCCAGGCATTAACTTTTTTCATAGGCTTCAGGGATTCTAGTGTTAAACCTCTGTCACGCATGCGCGAGTAGGAGACCGCGGACGGATCCGAAATCAATTCGAAGGACGTTCGCCGGTAGGGAATGGCGGGGTACTAACCTTTCTGCTCTTTCTTTCAGGAAAAAAGACGCTCCGCCATCGTAACCTGACCGCACTACGTCCACTTCCGCCCTTCCTCCGCCACCTTCTCTGACGTCAGCAGTCCCGTCATCCCTCACGCCTCCTTCCCAGCATTCCTCCACTTCCGGTCCCTCCTACATAAAATGGCCGCCGACGCCCGTGAAGGCGTCGCGCACTTGAATGATATTTGCTTTTGTTCAAACGACTGTGTATTTTGACAAACTGCTTTTTTTTGTTTACAGTATACGGGGCCAAAACCCCAACCCTTTATGCTGTGTTTGTTTCCTTCTTTTACACCTCATATATTCTGTCTTCCTACTATGTATCTTCAACCCTGTATATTTCAAAGCTCTTTTCCATTCATCTAACTTCCTCTCCACGTACTGCATATACAGTACATTTCTCTGTCATCCTCCTTCCCTGACTGGTACCATTTCTTCTTTGCCTCCTTCTTGGCTTTTATCACATCATGCATCTCTCGGTTCCACCAACATGTCTTCTTCCCCAGGTGGGCTAGTTTCTGTCATCCTACACCTCTTTATTTTTTCTACAACTTTGCTATTCTTCTCTCACCATTCCTTCACACTCTTAAATGACTGCACGTCATTTTAAGCTTTCTCCCTAAACATCTTCTTAAGCTCTTCCTCATTTAATTTCCACTATTTTATCCTTGGTGCTGCTGGCTCTGGTTAATCTCCTGCTGACTCTGACAGTCTATTGCCATCACCTTATGTGGCACTGTCACACTTTCCCCATTTATGACCTTATAATTCTTTATCTCTCTCAAATAAAATCTTCTACACATTAGAAAGTCTATTCGGTTTTCCTTTATTCCACTAACAGTAAGTCACAAACTGATTTGGATTCCTTTCAAAAAATGTGTTAACTATTACCAAATCAGATGTCATGGCAAACTTTACTATCCTGTCTCCTTCCCCATTTCCACATTAACTATAGCCTCACCAAGGCCCAGATTGACATTCATCACTATCACTCCACACTGACAGGACTATTCTTTTAGTTCTTTAGATACTTCTATACCTACACCATTTCTCCCTCTCTCATTCACTCCACTATTCAACAACTTGAAGCCTTCTCCAAATTATCTTGCCTTACTCCCCTTCCTCCTTGTATCCTGTACACACAACACTTCCAATTCCCTTCTTTCCATCAGATCTACCAACTCTCTTCCTTTCCCAGTCACTGTCTCAACATTAGGTACCCCCACTCGTACCTTTAACTTACCCTTTTCAATACCCTCCCCTGTTTTCTTCTTCTTCTGCTTCTACCGGACTAACGTCTTTAGCTGAGCCCACCCTTGACCAGGTATCCCTCTCTTATGACCCACAGGGGTCAGATGAGGCCACTGCATATCACCTATTGGGATTGCCGTAGTATTTTCTGAAGTTGATTTTACTGATTCCATCATTAAGGTTTTGGATAAAGTTTTATAGCCAGGTACCCTTCCTGGCACTAAACCACTTTATTTATCTGGGCTTGACAGCAGAACCAATTTGGGCTGGTTTGCCCCCTTGGTGGTTAGATTGCATTAAGTTGCTTTGCAATCTTTAAATTGTTTAAGTTTTTGTGATTAGTTTTCAGCAGGAGCTACTGTTTTGTCATGTAAAAGTGTTCATGAAAGGCGCTTTAACCTATAAGGTTCTTTTTTGCTAGACAAGTTAATACTGGAAAATGACAAAATCATTAGTTTGATTTACAAGTACACCCTACAGTACTTACCACTCATCACTCATGTCACACACACCACAGTGACCAAAGGCATAACACTGCTCATGCATGGTTACATATCAAATGCAAAGCAACAATACCTCAACAAAGTCAAGAGCTAAGCACTGCCCTTGGGTGACTTCCTCTGAAAGTGCTACACTAAACTAGCAGAACAAGCACAGCTTGCATCTGAGCAAAAGAAATTTCAGAACGTCTTAGAAAAGTCAAAGAGCTAAATTCCTTGTGTGATTTCCCAGATTGTCACCTTTGAAAGGTCTGCACAAACCAAAGAGGGCTGTGATGATGTGGGTTCTGCTCT
Organism: Polypterus bichir lapradei; assembly: GCA_026402145.1. Taxonomy (NCBI): domain Eukaryota; kingdom Metazoa; phylum Chordata; class Cladistia; order Polypteriformes; family Polypteridae; genus Polypterus; species Polypterus bichir. The sequence continues at coordinate 35,059,687 of JANRMT010061414.1, read as the reverse complement.
ATGCTCCCATCCATCTTCTGGGAGCTCTCAAACCTGACACCGTCAGTAATGTCACCAATGAGCTGGACAGTGATGCACAACAATGAAGCAAGGGGATGGTGCAAAAAGTGCAAAGTGCTTTTATTAAAAACAACACAACCAAAACAGTGTTCAAATAAATAAGTGCAGTGTCTCTCAAATCTTCAAATAAATAATCCAATAAAAACGGGTGAAAGGGTGGAGGTTAAAACACAATAGAAAAATAAATCCTTTAAAAACCGAGGTTAAAAACAATGGCTGGATGCAGTCTTTCTTAAAACTAAAGCCAGGTACGTTCTTTTGATCGTCTCATTTGGGCCCCTCAACATGGGAGTCGCCCTACCAGCAAATGCAGATCCCCAGCTACGTCGGGCTCCAGCCGGACCGAGACTTGGGTTCCTTCCCCAGCAGCCAGGGTGCTCACACTGGGGCTCAACATGTCCAAAGCCTCCACGACTCTGCTTCCTTCAGCGGCCAGTCAACTCCATTACTGGTCAGTCCAGCTCCTCCAAACTGCTCAGCTGGAGCGACTGCTTCAATCTGCCCCCTCCGTGAGTCGGTCAAGCTCTCCTTCGGGGCTCTCCTACCAGTTGCATTACCGTCCAACCTGCTCTCGCTCTCATGCACCGGCTTTCTCCATCCTGCTGCCTTCTTCTCCATTAACCTCCATTCCCTCTCTCTCTTCTCTCCCTTTTTTCCTCTTCATTCACCTCACGCTTCTATTGTTTATTATGGGGACATGGATCAGGTGTGGCAATTAGCAGCTCCCGGCAACAATTACGGATGAGGACAACTCCTCACCTGTGCACTTAATCGAGGACCATCCGCATCACGAATCACCCGGGAACCGCTCCGGCCACACTACCACGCCTCCTCTCTAAGTTGCGAGGCCAGTGATTATTTATTTAAGAAGTGGCCTTTGATTTGAGCTGTGAACGCACTATACCACAAGGGCAAAATGGTAGAGACTTGCTACCTCAGCTTCAATACCTTAGCAAAGGCCAGATACCTGTCACTTGGCCAAGGTCACTTCCCCTGAAAGGGCTACACTAATCTAGCAGAATGAGCACAGTCCAGACCTGTGCATAATGGAAGACATACTCCAATGAGGGAATTTGCTACTTTTGAAAAAGGTAAAGAAATAAAGAGATACTCAAACAAGCACACTGGGCAAAAGATATCAATAAACAAGGCAAGTTTCCTCTCCTTTCTTAAAGTGCATTTTCATTTTGTAAGTGGCACTGTACTTATATTCGTGAACAGCATGATGTTTCAGTATATTTTCAGAACAGCCAGCCTCTTCTCTCATACTAACACTGCGTTTCTCATACCAACACTGCATTCTCATATTAAAAGCTGCGTATCATCCCTCCATTATATCTTCCACATCTACTGTGGAAGAATAATTTTATGGCAACATAGCTTTCATCTTAAAAAAATAGCATAAAGCATTTATAAATGTCAGAAACTTTTGCAGGCGTATTAAGAAACCAGATAAAGGTCAAGTGAACAACAAAATGAACTGAAAGACAGTGACTAAGAGATGGCTAAGAAATCAGCAGATGTCCTGTAAACAACCAGAATGGACCGTTGTTATATGCATAGAAATTTCAAGGATGGTGGCTCAAATCAAAGGTATAAAAAGAACCAGAATATAATAGACTTTTATTTTACATACAATCATGGCTGAAATTATCTGCGCCCCTGGAATTTTCCCAGAAAATGCACCATTTCTCCCAGAAAATTGTTGCAATTACAAATGTTTTGGCATACACGTGTTTATTTACTTTATGTGCATTGGAACAACACAAAAAAGCAGAAAAAAAAGCCAAATCTGACATAATTTTACACAAAACTCAAAAACCGGGCTGGACAAAATTATTGGCATCCTCAACTTAATATTTGGTTGCACGCCCTTTGGAAAAAATAACTGAAATCAAGCGCTTCCTATAACCATCAACAAGCTTGTTACACCTCTCAACTGAAATTTCCAACCACTCTTCTTTTGCAAACTGCTCAAGGGCGCCTTCTCTCAACAGCAATTTTGAGATCTCTCCATAAGTGTTCAATTGGATTTAGATCCGGACTCATTGCTGGCCACTTCAGAACTCTCCAGCGTTTTGTCTTCAACCATTTCTGGGTGCTTTTAGAGGTAATTTTGGGGGTCATTGTCCTGCTGGAACACCCATGACCTCTGACGCAGACCCAGCTTTTTGACACCGGGCCCTATATTGCGCCCCAGTATCTTTTGGTAGTCTTCAGATTTCATGATGCCTTGCACACAGTCAAGGCATCCAGTTCCAGAGGCAGTTAAACATCCCCAAAACATCTTAGAACCTCCACCATGTTTGACTCTAGGTACTGTGTTCTTTTCTTCGTAGGCCTCATTCCGTTTTCTGTAAACAGTAGGATGATGAGCTTTACCAAAAAGCTCTACCTTGGTCTCATCTGTCCACAAGACATTTGCCCAGAAGGATTTTGGCTTCCTCAAGTACATTTTGACAAACTCCAGTCTGACTTTTTTATGCTTCTGTGTCAGCAGTGGGGTCCTCCTAGCTCTCCTGCCATAGCGTTTCATTTCGTTCAGATGTCGACGGATAGTTCGAGCTGACACTGTTGCACCCTGAGTCTGCAGAACAGCTTGTATATGTTTTGAAGTTGATTGGGGCTGTTTATCCACCATTCGGACTATCCTTTGTTGCAGTCTTTTATCAATTTTTCTCTTCCGTCCACGTCCAGGGAGATTAGCTACAGTGTCATGTGTTGTGAACTTCTTGATTATGTTGCGCACAGTGGACAAAGGAACATGAAGATCTCTGGAGATGGACTTGTAGCCTTGAGATTGTTGATATTTTTCCACAATTTTTGTTCTCAAGTCCTCAGACGATTCTCTGCTCTTCTTTCTGTTCTGCATGCTTAGTGTGGCACACTCAGACACACAACAGAAAGGTTGAGTCAACTTTTCTCCATTTTAACTGGCTTCAGGTGTGATTGCTATATTGCCAGCACCTGTTTCTTGCCACAAGTGAGTTCAAACGAGCATCATATGCTTGAAATAAAACGATTTACACACAATTTTAAAAAGGTGCCAATAATTTTGTCTGGCCCATTTTTGGAGTTCTGTGTGACATGATGTCAGATTTGGCTTTTTTTCTTTGTTTTTTTTTGTGTTGTTCCAATGCACATAAAGGAAATAAACATGTGTATACCAAACCATTTGTAATTGCAACAATTTTCTGGGAGAAATGGTGCATTATCTGGGAAAATTCCAGGGGTGCCGATAATTTTGGCCATGACTGTAAGTTTTTTGGGTGTAAACCAACAACCAACCAAAGTAAATATATACATTGATTGACACTGTATAAATTCAATAGTTTATAAAATGAACCTCTATTCTTTGTTTCTCTGACTATTCTGTAACAGACTGCTTTTGAAGAATGCTCCCTCTAAGGCATTTTGTTGAGGAATAATTAAAAGATGCCATGAACAGGTTTTCTCCTGCCTGATAACTGATTTGTCCTGTTAGAGAATGTTTCTTTCTTGAATAAGATGTTAAATTTCTACCACAGTACCCCTCTCAATAGCTGTACAGCATCTGTTTCTCTTAAAAGCTGGGCTTTATTTCATACGGCTTTATTTATATGACTTGATGACTATTTTCAGTAAGTGACATTAGTAAAAATCAAATGACAAAGAGTTTCCCCTTGGACTTGCTCTTCTGTCAACCTGAATTTATTTTAAAGTAATTATGAGATAAAGATAAACAACAAAATCCCCAAAAGCATTCACATACTGGTTAATTTATCTTATCTTAAACATAAACATTGTAATAGATAAAACTTTTTCATAACGTGTGCTTTATATTTATATTTTATATTTAAAATTCCTTAATTTGGCATTTAATATTACATAATCCATCCTACTTTCGTCGTGGTTTTTTAAAGCAAACTTGGAATGATTCACTGTGATCTCGATACAAACTTTTCAAGATTTCCTAATCTGGATTACCAGTGCTCTAAATTGGACAGCATATCACACTGAAGGTTACTAGGTATGTAAAAAATAGGTAGAGTAGCTAGCATGAGGTCACTCAAAATGTATTTATTTGAAGAAACAAAAAACAGCACAGAAAACACTATAACACCCCTTCCTATTGTCAAATATCTTTTAAACAGTCAGACTTCATCTGATTCATGAAATAATGAATAAAAAAGCAAATATATATCTCCCAAATACATTGTGAACTTTATGCTCGGTTTCCATTTGGAAATGCTGATATTAAGTACATTGCAGATCTTGTCAGGCCAAAACTTCAATGCAGGACCAAAATAATTCACAGTCTGTCTATGGAGCTTCTATGCATCTGGATCTTTATAACAAGTTGTTAGTGACAGTACAGGAGTGGATGAATCAACTGTGAGTGATGTGGTGAAAGCTGTGCCAATCACTCTGGCCAGCCTGGGCATTTCATTTCCAAGTGATGACCAGATTTCCCAGACCAAGCTCATGTTCTTACTTTTGGGGAACTTGACCAACACTATTGGGGTTATCAACTGCACTCATGCCTATATACAAGCACACCATGAGACAGAGTGACAGTACATCAACAGAAAGGTGAGGCACAGTGTAAACATACCACTTGTGGATGATGCTTATCTCATGATCACAAACTGTTTCATGAAATGACCTAGGTCTGTCCATGATGCGCGTATCCTAAGGGAAAGTGCTCTATACAGAAAGCTCTAAAACAAAATGAACAGGGGCCTCATGTATAAACGGTGCGTACACACAAAAATGATGCGTACACCCGTTTCCACGCTCACAATGCGATATATAAAAACTAAACTTGGCATAAAGCCACGCACATTTTCATGTCAGCTAAATCCTTGGTGTACACAAGTTCTCTGCTCGGTTTTGCAAACTGGTGGCACCCAGCGTCAAAGCAGTGCTACTGTTCCAGTGTTGTTTCCCTTTCTTTTTTAGATCCACATCCCTGAATACACTGAAATTAACTGCATATTGTTTATTAGTTTAAGGCTTTTGATTGTAATTAACCTGTAACAATATAATGGTCCACGGAATGGGCAAACTATTCCAAATACCATAGCTGCTTTAGCGTTGTTACTTTCACTGCACCTTCTTCTTCTTTCAGCTGCTCCTGTTAGAGGTTGCCACAGCGGATCATCTTTTTCCATATTACTCTCACTGCACCACTCAAGAGTATTTATATCACTGTATCTGAGTGTGGAATCACAGCTCTACAGCAGCTGATCAGAAAGAGAATTATCGGTATACAGCATCAAGCACACGCTGCCTCAGCCATGATGTCTATTTAAACTGCTCCCATACGGCAAACGCTTCAGAGCCTTTCCTGTACGGACCTCGCGGTTCAGAGACAGTTTCATCCCAAGAACTATAAACGCACTAAATCAGTCCATCAAGTGCTCCTGATAGAGCTGTTTGTACTTATGTACAACTAGCAGAATACCCGCGCTTCGCAGCGGAGAAGTAGTGTGTTAAAGAAGGTATGAAAAAGAAAAGGAAAAATTTAAAAAATAACGTAACATGATTGTTAATGTAATTGTTTTGTCATTAATATGAGTGTTGTTCCCATATCTATATCTATCTATATATATATATATCTATATATATATATCTATATATATATCCATCCATCCATTTTCCAACCCGCTGAATCCGAAAACAGGGTCACGGGGGTCTGCTGGAGCCAATCCCAGCCAACACAGGGCACAAGGCAGGAACCAATCCTGGGCAGGGTGCCAACCCACCGCAGATATATATATA
>JANRMT010061414.1:35032341-35048864 GCA_026402145.1 Polypterus bichir lapradei | reverse complement strand
ACTGGGGTGAATTCCATTCAATGGAAGAGCTTATAAAGCTCTTGAAAACACCCAAGCCAGTCTTAAACTCTGGGACAGCAGAACGGCCCTCTAGTGGATTTCCTAGAGATCACGTCCTACTGAAGAAGTCTCTTACACATACATTGGAGCCTGTTTCTGAGTTCCCGGGCCACCAGGCGTACAGCCTCCACGGGTGCGAGGCGGGATGTAGGTGGAAGGGGAAAGATGGTTTGTGTGCTCTTGCCAACCCCCTGACGTGTTCAAATACAGGATTTGTAGGCATTAATGGTTATAAACTCATTGCCCTGTTTGATTCCGGCAGCAACATTTCCATTGTTGATTGCCGATATGTTTTACCGCAACAGAGAATTAAAAAAAAGACCAGTATTAAATGTATTCACGGAGACCTCCAGATGTACGACACCGTCCTGTGTTTTGTGAGTCAGGGAGGAACACTAAAAAAACATCCCATGGCGATCCACCATAATCCTCCCTTCTCAGCGATTCTAGGACGGGACTGGTCAGAAAATAAATGCGGTAAACTATTGACTACACCTGATAAAAACTTAGGCCTCGTTGTAGATGGGGATAGCTTGTCTCAAGCTGTCTCCACGCTGTGTACACAGCCAGTGGAGAGAGATACGGAAGCTCACGAGGAGGACGGGGTGATTCTTGGTCCGTCGCAGGCGAATACGTCATCCACCAGTGCCTCGACGAGTCGGGAGGAATCCCCTCCCCTTGAGGTCAGACCGGAACCCCTCTCCGACATTTACTTTCAGTTTAAACAAACACCGGCTTCTTTTAAAAGGGAGCAGTGGAACGATGACTCCCTAAAATTTGCAAAAAATGCAGTAGTCCTTGTCAACGGCTAACGCACACATCAGCCCATGCCACAAGGACCCCACTTTGTAATAGAAAATGATCTATTATATCGGGTTGCGGAACATGGGGCGGAGGTTCGGAAACTGTTGTTAATTCCATGAACTTACCGGCGGCAGGTTTGTGAATTAGCTCACGTCCACCTCCTTGGAGGCCATTTAGGCTCCGAAAAAACTTTAGAGCGGATTAAGCTCAGATTTTATTGGCCGGGAATTAACGAGGAGGTTCGCCGTTTTTGTATTTCTTGTCCAGAATGTCAGTTGCGGCAAATTCCTAAGAAGGACCGTGCTCCTCTTGTTCCCCTTCCCTTAATTGATGTCCCCTTTGAATGAATCGGGGTCGATATTGTAGGACCCTTGGAGCCCTCAGCCCGAGGACATAAATATATATTAGTCCTCGTGGATTATGCGACCCGATATCCAGAAGCTGTTCCCTTTTCGCTCAGCTACATCTAAACCAATCGCACGGGAACTAGTAGGAGTATTTGCACGTGTTGGTATTCCTAAAGAAGTCCTAACAGACCAAGGAACACCTTTTACCTTGGAGACGTTCAGGGAAGCGGCCAAGTTACTGAAAATAAAGCACTTAAAGACCGCGGTGTATCAACCTCAAACCGACGGTCTAGTGGAGAGGTTTAATCAGACTCTCAAACAGATGCTTCGCAAGGTGGTCAGCGGGGATGGGAGGAATTGGGATCAACTCCTCCCCCTCGTTCTCTTTGCCTATCGGGAAGTCCCACAAGCCTCTACGGGGTTCTCTCCTTTTGAATTGTTATACGGACGACAATCCCGAGGTATATTGGATATTTTGAAAGAAGGTTGGGAAGGAGAGGCTCTTCCCTGTACAAATATTTTGGAATATATCACTCAGTTACGCGATAGATTTGAAAAAATTCAACCTATTTTAAAAAGTCATATGGAAGAGGCACAAACAGCACAGGCCCGTTATTACGATCGTGGCACGACACTCCGAGAATTCCAGCCGGGGGATCGTGTCATGGTATTAATTCCCACCTCTCATTCTAAATTACTCGCCCATTGGCAAGGCCCTTATGAAATTAAGGAGAGAAAAGGGTTGGTCGACTATTTGGTGAAACAACCCAATCGTAGACCAACTGAGCGGGTATATCATTTGAACTTGCTGAAGCCGTGGAAGGAGAGGGAGCCAGATCCCTCCTCCGCTCAGCCCTGCTCATTCTTTGCTCACATAGACACTCTTAATTTCGGCGAGGAATTAACCTATAGACAAAGACAGGAGCTGGAATCAGCCATCCTGTCCGTCTCAGAGGTGGTGAGTGAAAAACCCGGACGGACCTCTCTGATTGTGCACGACATAGTGACTGAACCAGGGGTTATAGTCCGAGAGCGCCCCTATAGACTTCCTGAGGCAAAGAAAGCAGAAGTGGAGCTGGAAATCAAGCGGATGCTGGAACTAGGAGTGATTGAGGAAAGTTTTAGTCCCTGGTCCTGCCCAATTGTCTTGGTTAGTAAGCCTGACGGCAGTTGGAGGTTTTGCAATGACTTCCGTCGACTTAACCAGGTCTCCCTTTTTGATGCTTTTCCCATGCCTCGCGTGGATGACCTACCCGAGAGACTTGGACAAGCTGAATTTTTGACCACGCTTGACATGACAAAGGGGTACTGGCAGATTCCTTTAACGGACTCCGTGAAGGTCAAGACTGCGTTCAGCACTCCTAGCAGACACATTCAGTATCGTGTTCTTCCATTCGGGTTACACGGGGCTCCTGCGACTTTCCAGCGTCTGGTGGACAAAGTGCTCCAACCCCATAATGCGTATAGTGCTGCCTATCTGGATGACGTAGTCATCTATTCCAGCACATGGAAAGAACACGTACAGCAGGTCACTGCAGTATTGCGGACACTAGTAGAAGCCGGGCTTCGTATTAATCCCAAGAAATGTTTCTTTGGATTGAAAGAAGCTAAATATTTGGGCTACCTGGTGGGTCGGGGTACTGTGAAACCACAGTGTTCAAAAATAGATGCCATTGTTAAATGGTCCCGTCTGAAAACCAAGAGGCAGGTCCAAGCCTTTCTCGGGTTGGCCGGGTACTACGGCCGGTTTGTACCTCGGTTTTCAGAGAGCAGCGCCCTTGACTGATCTTACAAAGAAGAGGGCTCCTAATCATGTGGTATGGACTGACAAGGCGGACACTACATTTAGTGACTTAAAACAGGCTCTTACGTCAGCACCAATATTAAAAGCTCCTAATTTTTCTCTCCCTTTTATTCTCGAACGCTTCGGACACAGGCCTGGGTGCAGTGCTGAGCCAAAGCATCGATGGTGTTGAACACCCCATCATGTACCTGAGCCAGAAACTGTTGGATCGAGAGACCAGGTATGCAGCGGTGGAGAGAGAAGCCCTTGCGATCAAATGGGCAATTACACAGTTGAGGTACTACCTCTTGGGCCGAGAGTTCACTCTAGTGATGGATCATGCTCCTTTACAGTGGATGGCCCTTCACAAGGAGTCAAATCCACGGGTCACTAGGTGGTTTCTTGACCTTCAACCTTACAAGTTTTCGCTTATTCATCGTAGGGGTTCTCTCCATGCCAACGCTGATGCTCTCTCTCGTACCACGACCTCTCAGTGCAGGACGCCCGACCCGATGGGTCTGGGCTGAGGGGGGGGGGGCGCCTTGTCACACACGTGCGAGTAGGAGGCAGCTAAAGGGCTCGAGTAATTGTAATAAAACATCCGACCAGGGGACGGTGGAGTGCACTGACTGTCTTTCTCAGTTCCCTACAGACCTTTCCCGGGAAATCCTGCAAGGTTTCGGCCCCTTTGATGACGTCACTTCCGAAGCCGGCCCCTTTGATGACGTCACTTCTGGTTCCAGTCCCTTTGACGTCACTTCCTCTCAAGACCTTTAAAGCCTCCATCTTGGGCTACTATAATCAGTTTCTGTTTTGGACTCTGTGAGATGCACATCGTTTCTTTGATAAGAAAACCCATTTGCAGCTGGGAAAAAACAATATTCGGATGGCTGCCCCAAACCTTTATAATGTCTTGGACTCGTTTATATGACACATCATAAAAATGATATTAAGTATATATCTCAGCATTTTAATTTTTCAGAGTGCTGTAATATCATGAATGTAATGGATTCTGTGCCCTGTTGGAGAAAGACAAAGCCCATTTAAAAAGCACATAATGATTCACACACATAGAGCACATAGAAAAACACATACAAAACAAAGCATTTAATGTGCTACTTTAGTTTATGATGTTCTACTTTAATGATAAAATAAACTATGTGATTAAAGTGGAAATTTCGAGCTTTTTCCCCACTGTGTCCCTATTTTTTTTTCTTATCTCTGTAACCTAATAAACTTTCATATGACACTCAGACGGTGGGCTACAACTCGCCTTTTCACTGCAACTTTGATATCTGACAACTTCTTTTTTATTTAGGTCACTGTGCAACTTTGTGAATTTAAGCTTTTGAGTTTCTCCAACACTCTATGTCACTCGATCAGTTTCCTTTTGTTGTTTATCCCGCTGTTTAAACCAACAAATAATACGTTTTTCCTTGCCTCCACTTGGTATTCGCTGAAATTCTTCTATTTTCCCCTGTGCTTTTGCCATTGTCTTTTCACAGAACGCTGAGCTTAAGGGCTATTTATATTGATTTGCATATTCAAAGAGGTGTAATTCTGGGAGGAGTTGGGAAGACGCAGCAGGCACGTGCGTTACTTATCATGCTGACTGGGATTAATGTAGTGGGAAAACGTGGAAGTTGGCGCACGTGCAGATTTATGCATCTGGATTTTTTAGTATATATGCACATTTCTGCTTTTGTCTGTACGCCATGTTTTAGTATGAATTCTGTGCACAGCGTTATGCTTGAGACCCCAGATGATGTAATATTAGGAGACAGTGCCTACCTACTCCTACCATGGCTGATGACCCCTTTTCTTGCAACAAATACACCTGAGTAGGCATGCTTCAACACTGCTCATTGCAGAACAGGATGTGCTATTGAGCATTTATATGGAGTTCTGAAGAAGGTGCTTTGAATGCTTTATCTACTTGAAAGTGGAACCACATGAAGTGGTTCCTGCACAGTATTACTAACAGGTGGAATTTTTAAGTTTGTCATTGTAATTAATAAAATAAATGTACGTGCCAATATGATAACAGGCTCTGTAGCCACAATACTCAGCATTAGTAAGAAATGGAAGTTAAAGCTATTGTATGACACAGCATACTAATTTTACTTAAGTTTGGAAAATGTCCTCAAAGGTTCATAAGCTGTGTTTCTCTGATTAAAACAGTGAACTTTGTGAGCTGGAATGTCATGTGTCTCAATCACAATCTAAAGAGAGATAAGGTATTTTGTCACATAACATGTCTAAATGCCAAAATAATATTTTTTACAGGAGGCTCACTTAATAAGTAAGAATTAGTTTTTGTTGCAAAGAGATTGGAATGGCCAAATCTTTCACTCCAGCTATACCAAAAAAACTAGAGGTGTGGAAATTTTAATACACAAAGCAATCTTATTTGTAGTATTGGACATAGTATTTGATTCTGAAGGGGTGAAATGTCATGGTGATGGGTAATTTATTTGAATCTAAATTAATTTTGATAAATATCTACACACCTATTGTGAATGATAGAGATTTCAACCGAAATGTATTTGCATCTATTCCTAATGTGAATGCTCATAACATTATAATGGCCAGAGACTTTAATTGTGTTTTATTTCCAGATAAGAATAGGTCTTCAGCTACAGTGGCGATAACATCTAATACTTCAAAAATAATCACATAGTTTGTAATGGATCATAACTTATCAGACCCATGGAGATTTTTAAATCCAAACTTAAGAGCATATCCCTTCTTCTCACCAGTATATCACAGTTACTCAAGAATTGATTATTTCTTTATTAATAATAATTTAATGCCCACTATCAAATCTTGCAAGTACAATGTATTGTTATATCTGACCATGCCCCACATACTCATCCCATAGCTATTGTCTTAACCCCCTGTCATTAGCTGATGAGAACTATACAGTATTCATCTCCGAGCAAAATAATTATTTTTAGAGACAAACTCATCCTCAGAGGTCTCTGCAGAAATACTATGGGAAACTGAAGGCTTTTTCAAAAGGACAGATTATTTCATACCTTTCCCAAAAATAAAAAATAAATTGGAAATAAAGAAAGTATCAGAGCCAATCAATGAAATCACCAGAACACATCAGGAGTATGCCAGGTCTCCAAATAAGGCACTTTACAGACAAAGATAGGTTTTGCAATCACAATTAAACCTCTTGACAATAAAAGTAATGTAACAGCTCATCTTTAAATCTAGACAACAATATGATGAACATGGAAAGAAGGCAAATAAGATCTTAGCTAAACAAATCCACAATCAGGAGGTCTGCAATGCAATTACAGAAATTACCAATACAGATGGAGATAAAATCAAATAATATAAAAATATATAATCTATACATTTAAAGAGTACAAGTTCTTATATTCTACCCAGTTTAAAGGGAGCAAAACACAATCTAAAGAGTTTTTTGACACATTACAAATACCACTGCTAGATACTCTTAGTACAGAGGAACTGGACAAACCACAAACACTCAGAATTACTAGACACTACAACCCACTCCAAAATGGGAAGCAGCAGGCCCTGATGGATACCCAGTGGAATTTTATGAAACAAATTCTAATAAGTTAGCTCCACTACTAGTAGCAACATTTCTAGACGCTAGAGACAACAAAATTCTACCTCAAACTTTTCACCAAGCATTAATTGCCATCTTTCCAAAGTAAAATAAGGATTTGTTACAATGTGCATCATACAGCCCAGTTTCACTTCTGAATAATGATGTTAAGATACTCTAAAAAGTTCTAGATGGAAGGATTGGGAAAGTGCTTCCCTCTGTAATTACCAGAGCCTACGAGAAAGCTTGTTAATCCGGCCCACTTTAAATCCATTCTCACCTCTCCGTCAGTGTCTTTTGTCCTGTAAATGTGCCGATAAGCAGCAAGGTATCCCCCCCCATCCACCTCTACAGTTCAATTCGCAAAGAAGTTTCTCAGTTCTCAGTGTTTATCTTCAAGTGAAGTGCTGGAGCTTTATAGGTTAAAAAAGTACATCATTATTTGGAATACATACATTTCATGTGTGTTCTGTGTCAACAACACTCTATGTAAAAACGTCGTTAACATTGAAACGTTTTTCATGTTTTAGTAATAATTGAAAAAATGTAGACATGAAATGTATAAGATGTGAAGCCTGAAATACAAATATGAAATAAACACTTTCAAAAAAGGTACAAGTATAACAAAACAAGTGCACTTTTATTCAAGAATTTAACTGAAGAAAAAAGAAAGCTGGTTACGGTAGGCGGTTGAGACTACAGCTTGCGTGGTGCAATGCTAAGAACTGCTGCCTTCCAATCAAGAGGTCGCAGTTTCGATATCAGCTGCTTCCCAAATTTACTATTTTCAGTAGTGAGCTGCTCTTATTGTTAATATCGTACTATTAAAGCATACATTTGATTTGCGTCGGTAAATTTATAGTTAAAGTTAACGTTTTTTTTTCAGTTTTATTCTCTCACTCACGTTCAAGCTCTCACACACTCCCGGATCTGACGCTGTTTTCAGATAAAGATGTGGTATAACAAACAAACTTATTTGTTATACCCCGTCTTTATTTGAAAACCATTTTAGATCTTGTGCGCGAACGAGACTGGGAAAACTGTGGATAAGGATGTGAGTGGTGTGCATGACTGAGAATGACTGTGGATGTCAATTTTTTTTATTCAGTTTTATTCTTTAATGCTCCTGCTCACGCTGAATTAGTATGCGCCTTCTGATTCATGATGTCAAAGAAGCACTGACAAAAAAGAGAGACAAGTATATATATGACATTTGGAATAATTCATTTTATGACCTGTATTGTACATTTCGGAAAACGTTGCACTAATGCAACATTATATTCACTTCCATACCTTCATGGGGTTGTAGTTAGTGACCGTGTTTGGTTTTTTGTTCTAATCTTGTTGTTGCATGTTGGTATTTCTTTTGACCTCCAGGAGATGCAGAGGACAGCATAGTACAGAGAGGTCAGTTCCATGCTATATACAATCATCAGATTCAAATGTTAACAGTTCCCACACACACCCAAGGACTATCTTTATGAAATGTGTATAAGGTGTGAAGCCTGAAGTCCAAATATCAAATAAACACTTTCACAAAAAGTACAAGTGTAACAAAACAAGTGCGCTTTTATTCAAGAATATAACCGAAGAAAAAGGAAAGCAGGTTACGGTAGGAGGCTGATGCAACAGCTTGCGTATTGCAATGCTAAGAACTACTGACTCCCAATCAAGAGGTTCTGGGTTCGATGCTGGCAGCTTCTCAAGTTTACCGTTTTGAGTAGAGAGTTGCTATTCTTGTTAATATTATACAATAAAAACATACATTTGATTTGCTTCTGTAACAGCTGCTGTAAATTTATAGTGCTTTTCAAAGTTAGCATTTTTTTATTCAGTTTTATTCTCTCAGTCGCATTCACGCCCGCCCCGATCTGAGACTGCTGTTTTCAAATAAAGATGCGCTATAACAGAGGTGAACTCAGATCAGAGAAAGAGAACAGAAGCCCTCCCCGCAAGAAACGTCCACTTACATATAAGAACACCGCAGCTGCACCAGGCGTACAGTAAAGGCGAAAGATGGCACCGTTTGGATATAGGACGAAGTCCGGCGTCATCCTGCCAATCCTCTGTCCTTGAAAGAAACAGCACGGCTTACACAGCTCGCCAACGCTACACCGTCCAGATCTAAACAATAGCATGGTGTATGTGCCCAAAAAAAGTCTAACTGCATTCTCGTACCACTGCTCGCATACTAATGTGTCAGCAGGCATTTTTCATGGCATTACATGTGTAATTTGTGGGCATGCCCTTGACCATCAAACAGAGGAAGCTCTGCAGTATACTTGTGACTTTACGCTGTAGGAAAATAAGTAAATAAATCAAGATAAGTAACATTCGATCTGGCTTTTATATAAGTAACATATACATGCTTCTTATGTAAAGACCATCAAAAAACATAATCACAAACATGAGTTTGCATGATATGTTGGCCAGCTCTGTATGCCGTGCTGTTTCTTTGAAGGACAGGGGATTGGCAGGATGACGCTGGACTTTGTCCTGTATCCAAACGGTGCCATCTTTCGCCTTTACGCCTGGTGCAGCTGCATTGTTCTTATATGTGAGTGGACGCTTCTTGCGGGGAGGGCTTCTGTTCTCTTTCTCCGATCTGAGTTCACCTCTGTTATAGCGTGTCTTTATTTGAAAACAGCCGTGTAGTAAATAACATTCGATCTGGCTTTTATGTAAGTAACATAGTGTAAAGTCAAGCAAAATTACGTCTTTTATTGGCTAACTAAAAAGATTACAATATGCAAGCTTTTGAGGCAACTCAGGCCCCTTCTTCAGGAAGATGTAAGTAACATATAAATGTTAATGTTTTGGGCACATGCACTGACCAGATCTAAACACTAGAGTGGTGAGTCTATAGCTGAAGGTGGAAGCTGCCGTCGCTGTACTTTGTATATAAGAGCCAGGTCGAATGTTATTTACTTATTTACCTTGGTTTATTTACTTACTTCCTACAGCGTAAAGTCCCAAGTAGATTGCAGAGTTAAAGCGCGTCTTAATGTGAAAACACCAGTGTCAGATGCTTAGGATCGTGAACGCGACTGAGAGAATAAAACTGAATAAAAAAAAACCAAAGCTGACCTTTACGAGTATCATACATTTACCCCGGCTGTTACAGACTGAAATCAAATGTATGTTTTTATTCTAAAATAGTAAGAATAAGAGCAGCTCACTTCTGAAAACAGACTTGTCCGGGATCGAACCCATGAAGTTTTGATTACCAGTCAACATTCGTTGCGCCACCGAAAGGGTTGTAGTAAAGGCGTGTCAATGTCGCACCCTAACGTGGGTTCTTTTTCTGCAGTTATATTCTTGAATAGAAGTGCACTTGTTCTGTTATATTTGTACGTTTTGTGAAAGTATTTATTTGATATTTGGAAATCAGGCTTAACACATTCTACACTTCATGTCTACATTTTATCAATTAATACTAAAACATGAAAAACGTTACTGTTTTAACAATGTGTTTACTGTACATAGATTGTTGTAGACACGGAACACACATGAAATGCATGTGTTCCAAATAACGATACAGTATTTATAAAAGGTGTGATTTTGCTTGACTTCTCACTCTATACAACTCCAAGCAACTGACACGCAGGTAAACACACTTGAGGTGAGAAAACTGTGCGCCGTTGGGGCATGTGATAGCAGGCTGCTTGCTGTTTGCTGCTTATCAACACATTTACAGGACAATACAGATGCTGATGGAGAGGTGTGAAGCGATTTAAGGTGGGACAGATCTACGAGTTTTTTCGTAGGCTCTGGTAATTCTAGTGTTAAATAAATTTGATTCAATTATAACCTCATTTTTTTGGAATTCGAAACATCCACAAATCCAGAAGAGGTCTGTACAATGACCTAAAGCAGAAGTTGGCATAGCACTACTTAACTTTCAGTTTTAATTACTGGGTTGCAAATATACAAGTTATAAAGACCTGGGGCCTCATATATAAATGGTGCGTATGCCTGTTTCCACACACATTTATATGCCTGCTCAATCCCTGGTGTATGGAAGTTTTCCACTCGGTTTTGCAAACTGGTGGCACCCAGCGTCAAAGCATTGCTATTGTTCCAGTGTGGTTTCCCTTTCTTTTATAGATCCGCATCCCTGACGTGGCTTTATCAAATAAACTGAAATTAACCGCATATCATTTATTACTTTATGGCATCTGATTGTAATTAACCTGTAACAATATAATGGTCCATGGAATGGCCAAACAATTCCAAATACCATAGCTTCTTTAGCATTGTTACTCTCACTGCAACACTCGTATTCATCCTACTGTATCTGAGTGTGGAATCACAGCTCTAGAGCAGCTGATCAGAAAAAGAATTATTGGTATACAGCATCAAGCACACGCTGCCTCAGCCATGCGCACAGTCTATTTGAACCACTACAGCAAACGCTTCAGAGTCTTTCCTGTAGGAAACTCGCAGCCCAGAAACAGTTTCATGCCAAGAACTATAAACGCACTCGATCAGTCCATCAAGTGCTCCTGGTAGAACTGTTTGTACTTATGTACAATTACCTCACTGTAAACGTGCGATAGTTATAATATTGCACAACCTGAGCCACTTTATAAACCGCATATTTACAGATGATGACGACTGGCATCTAAGTCGATTTAGATTTCCCAGTGCAAAGTATGTTTAGTACACTATACAGATAAAATTTTACCATAATTTAAACATTAATACATGATGACAATATCATTTTTACGATGAAATGCAGCAAAATATGTTTATTATATTATACAGATAAAACTTTAACTTCATTTAAATAATCTATATTGTTAATAATTAAACATGTGAGGACATGGTGGACAGTGGTAGTGACGAGCTGGCATCCAGCTCAGGGATTGTTCCTGCCTCGCGCTGTATGCTTACTGGGGCTGGCGCAACCCTGGATGGATAAGATGGACAGTATAATTAAACACGTACTATGAAGATAGTTTAGTGTTCCTTAAAGGTTTTGAAGAATCTGCATTCTCAGGTTACAGATGGCTTTACATCTATTACAGAGCTGATTGTGTGGTGATTAGTTACTTGGAGAAAGAAAAGTAAGGACAGGAATTGGGGGTTATTATGTTTAAAATAGACAGTACTGCAGCAATAAATTATTTCATCGAAGGTCACACACGGTGCAGCAAGCATCTTGTGGGAGACAGGAACAATCTCTGGATGGGGCACAAGTTCATCACTATCATTGCACCACCTTGTTCCCATGTTTAATAAATGCTTTAATTCCTATCAAGTATACATCTTAGTATTTAAATTGTTCAGAGAGCTGTAATATCATGGATTTAATGTATTCTGTGTCCTGTCGGAGGAAGGGTAAGCCTGTTTAAGAAGCACGTAGTGATTCACACCCATAGAGCACATAGAAGACCACATAAAATACAAAGCATTTAACAGGCTATTTTAGTTACGATGGGATTTGAAATATTAGTAAATTAAACGATTTTAAGATTAAGTTTATGATGTTCTACTTTAATGACAAAATAAGCTACATGATTAAAGTGGAAATTTCAAGATTAAAGTTGACATTTCAAGTTTTTTTTTTCTTTTCTCTGTACCCTAATAAGTTTCCATATGGTGGGCTACGACTTTGATATCTGACAACTTTTTTATTTCAGGCAGTGTGCAACTTTGTGAACTTGAGCTTTCGAGTTTCTCTGACACTCTATGTCACTTGATCAACTTTCTTTTGTTGTTTATACCACCATTTAAACCAACAAATAGTATGTTTTTCCTTGCTTCCACTTGGTATTCCCTGAAATTCTGTTATTTTCCCCCCATGCTTTTGCCATTGTATTTTCACAGAATGCTGAACTTAAGGGCTATTTATATTGATTTGCATATTCAAAGAGGTGTAATTCTTTGATGAGATGGGGTGGGACGGCAGGTGTGTGCACATGCGTTACTTTTCACCCTGACCAGGATTTATGCATCTAGATTTTTTGTGCATACGCACATTTCTGCTTTTGTTCGTACGCCATGTTTTAGTGTGAATTCTATGAACGGCATTATGCATGAGTCCCCTGAACATCGACACAAATTGATGAATATATACAAGCCTGTTTTGCAAACAAATAATATCTTGCAGTACTTCTTTAAATGCCCTACTTTGTGCCCTAGTAAATGCAAATTATTGTCAATATACTGTTAATCCAATTGTCCATCTGTCACTCAGAATATACTAAATCGATGCAGAAAACACTTTAAGACACCTTTACATGATAATCATCTTTTTCAACACTCTCAAACCTACACGTAATGTCCAGAAACGTCCAGGATTAAAACACTTAGAGATTTGTACAGAGATAATGTCTTTGCTGCTTATGAAAAATTACGCTTCCAATTTAACTTCCCATCAACACAATTTTTCTACTACTTTAAAATCAGAAACTTCACTAAAAGGAATCTGCCCAATTTTCCTCACCCTAGATCCATTTTTATTCCACAGACAACACTGATCAGTCTTGAAGACCCAGAGAGCATTTAAAGTATATATAAAAACATTTTAGAGTCTCTTCCTTTCAAATATCTTAGGGTATGTTGAGGAAAGGATTTTTCACTTAACAACTCTGAAAAGGAGTGGAAGGTAGCCATGCATAGAATACATTCCAGCTCCATATCTGCAAAGAGTTCCACTATCCATCTTAAAATCTTTTAGCGAGCACATTTATCCTTTTTAAAATTGTCCAAAATATATTCAGGACAAGATTCTAAATGTGAATGTTGCAATTTAGCTGTAGTTTCACAGGGCTACATGTTTTGGGCATGCACCAAATTAACATCATTCTGTACAAAAATCTTTGAATGCCTATCAGACAACCTTGGCATCACAATGTTTGGTGTACTCCCAGATGGGCTTAAAGTGGTGATGGACAAATTGATTGTAATTGCTTATACCACACTATATATATATTTATACACACACAGAGACATATCTTGCTCAAATGGAAGAATCTCAGCCCAACTGTTAAAAATCAGTTTGTAACTGATGTTCTATAATAATTGAAATTGGAATTAATAAATACTTATTTAGAGAATCTGCCCAAAACGTTTTAAAAATATGCCAGATCTAATTAATCAAATTTTAGAATAAGTATTTATACTAGGGAAAAGGACATTCTTTTCTTTGTGGCTTTCAAAAGATTTGCTTATATTGTAGTCTCTCCTCTCTGTCGGGCGGGGGTTGAATTATGGTTTGTTAAGTTTGACATGATTGTATGGAATGTTTTTTTCTTCATAATAAATATAATTAAAAAAGTAATTAATAAAACGTGTCAAATGAAAGTTTAAATTGAATAATTTTTGTTTGATTTTGACAGCTAGGGGGACAAAATCTTTTTTTACCTTACTGTACTGAAAAGTGAAATAGCCTAATTTCTACTTTACCTTCTTTATCACTGTAATGGTAAACATATCAGGTACAAAATATAAATAAATACATAAATATAAGTATTATAAAACAACACCGATATCGATCAATAATCTGACAGGTGAAGGTTCCACCCCACTTAAATTTCTGGTACCCTGTTGTAGCTGGGCTACATAGTAATAACATATTTGATGTGTGTGCTGAGTGCGTGTTATTTCCATCATCCTGTTTACTGTTCGTTATATGTACGTCAGTGAATGTTGTCCCCGTAAGTGCAGAGGGGATGGATGAGGGAGAGAGACCGCAGCCCCAGGTTGGAAAGCACCTGTTCACATTCAATTCCATCCGGCTCTTTACTATTTAAACAATTAGGAGAGAAAGAGGAGAGAGGAGGAAGGAGAAAGATGGAGATTTCATTTAACAACAACAGATCGTCAATTCCTGCTATTTTTCACATATCGCATTGTAGCCAGTTTGTTTCTCATTCTGCCAGATTCACTACAGCTCAATCATCTCCAGAAACCACGGGGTTGGACTTCATTATCCACCATACGCCGAGGAAACACGGTGAAATTGTACCATTTATTTGGGAGATTCAAACGCATCCATTTTTTTCTTGATCAGTCATCTGTATTCAGGACAGTAATATACCCAGACTCAAGTTCACGGACATTTTCATTTCAGTATTCATTCATTATTTTTATTTGTGCTTTGTGTTTGTCATACGTTACAGGGGCAAGGGAGGGTTTGTTATTGTATATATGGTGTTTTCACGTTGCTGCTTTGGTGGAGGGATATACATTTCTATATATATATTTTTTTACGTGTGAAATTTGCATTATTTACAATACAATACAATTTATTTTTGTATAGCCCAAAATCACACAGGAAGTGCCACAATGGGCAGGCCCTGCATCTTGACAGCCCCCCAGCCTTGACTCTCTGAGAAAACAAGGAAAAACTCCCAAAAAAACCTTGTAGGGAAAAAATGGAAGAAACCTTGGGAAAGGCAGTTCAAAGAGAGACTCCTTTCCAGGTAGGTTGGGCGTGCAGTGGGTGTCAAAAGAAGGGGGTCAATACAATACAATACACAGAACAGAACAATTCCTTAATACAGCATAAAAATAAAAATTTTAGAAGTACGGAGCAGAATTTAACAGTAGATGATATCACATAATAAGATTTGGATATTTTTAGAGTCCTGGAGACCTCATCCATCAAGCTGCCTCCCCCATTTGGCCATTCCACGGCTAAAACAGTGCTGGGCCAGCCAATCCGATGAAAGGACCCCTCTTTCCCATGATTCCTGCGATCTTTCATCAGGGATGACTTTACCATAGGCAGGCAAACAACTTGGCAGATGGGTCGTGGCACCAATTGCCACATTTGAGTACCGAGAACAGAAACAGAATAGGTGAGGGTTAGTATTCAATTATAACTATTATGTTACTGTTTTAGTGCTAATGACTAACAACAGAGATGCAGTCTGTACAGTTAATCAGCAGCTCTAGTCAGGATATGCTAAACTGAAGTAGTGAGTCTTCAGCCGGGATTTAAAGGCTGAGACCGAAGGGGCAACTCTTATAGAATCAGGCAGACCATTCCACAGTTTAGGGGCCCTGTAACTAAAAGCTCGACCTCCCACTGTTATTTTATTAATCCTTAGAATCATAAGCAGACTGGCATCTTGAGATCTTAATGTGCGCTCAGGTTTGTAAGTCATGATAAGTTCAGACAAGTAAGTCGGACCTTGGCCTTTTAATGCTTTATCTGTTAAAAGGAGGATTTTGAAATCTGCCCTAAACTTAACTGGGAGCCAGTGTAAGGATTTAAGAACTGGAGTTATGTGTTCATATTTTCTTGTTCTTGTAATAATTCTTCAGCCGCATTTTGGATTAACTGGAGGCTGTATAGAGAACAGTTTGAACAGCCAGTAAACACCACATTGCAGTAGTCAATCCTACTAGAGATAAATGCATGAATTAATTTCTCAGAATCCTGTTTATTTAGAAAGCGCCTTAATTTCCTAACATTTTTAAGATGGAAGAAACATGTTTTGGACAACTTTGTAATATGTGCTTTAAATGACATGCTAGAATCAAAGATAACTCCTAGATTGCTGGCTGATTCAGTAAAATTAATTGGGATTCCAACTGAGTTAAATGATGACAAAATATTGTTGTGATCCGCGTCATTCCCTCCAACAATTAACATCTCTGTTTTACCTGTATTTAAAGACAAGTAGTTATCATTCACCCACTCTTTAAATTCGCTAACACAACTAATTAAAGACAACATTGGAGAAACTTCATTTGATTTAAATGAAAGGTATAACTGGGTGTCATCTGCATACGAGTGAAAATTAACATTATGTTTCCTAATGAGAGATCCCAGTGGAAGCATGTAAAGTGAAAACAGTAAAGGTCCCAGTACTGAGCCCTGCAGGACACCATATTGAACTTCTTTGTATAATGATGGAGTACTGTCAGCACATTTCTGTACATATTGGAATCGATTTGATAAATAAGAACTAAACCAAGCAAGCAT
>JANRMT010061414.1:34982574-35017341 GCA_026402145.1 Polypterus bichir lapradei | reverse complement strand
ATATACACAGTGGAACCTCGGTTCACGACCATAATTCGTTCCAAAACGGTCGTGAACCGAAGTAATTTCCCAAATAGGATTGTATGTAAATACAATTAGTCTGTTCCAGACCGCACAAACTGTATGAAAATATATTTTTGAAATATTTTTAAGCACAAATATAGTTAATAATACCATAGAATGCACAGTGTAATAGTAAACTTGATGTAAAAATATGAATAACACTGAGAAAACCTTGAACAACAGAGAAAACTAACACTGCAAGAACTCGCGCTATAGCGATATGAACCGCTCGCTAAAAACACTTTTTTTTAATGAGTTTTACGCACAGGGAAAAAAATGAACATTTGAAAAATTCGTAATTTAATAAACCACCAAGAAAAGTAACATTGCAACAATGCACGCTATGAACCGATCGCTGTAAACAGAAGTGAAGTGGAGGTTAAAATCCAATGGAAAAAAGTCTTCATTAAATACAGCGAGGTTAAAACAATGCTCAGATCTGTCTCTTTAAAAACAAGCCTGGTGCATTCTTTAACTGCCTTCTCTGCCTTTATGCGTCCAGCCGTCTCTCTCACTCTCGCGTGCGCACGTGTCTGTGTGTGTATCTGTCTGTCTCGCGTGTGCGTGTCTGTGTGTGTGTTTGTGTGTGTCTCTCTCTCGCTGTACAGGGAATGCACACTCAACACGTGTGAAAATCATCGGCGCCCACAAACCGAAAGGGAAACTGGCTTGTTCGTATACCAAGTGTGTGGTAATGAACAGATGCAAAAGTTTGGTGAACTTTTTGGTCGTAAACAGATTTGTACGTGTTCCGAGACGTTTGTGAACCGAGGTTCCACTGTATATATACTACACATGATATAAATGTTATTTGACCAATTTCGATCCTACAGATGGACACATAACAATCCTGATTTTTTGTCATCCTAGTCCAATTAAAAGGTTTTGAACAATGAAAACTGAGGGTTTGGTTCAGATTAAAACCAAGATTGGGTTACATAATCTAATCGAATAACAGAATCCGTTTTTAGTTTTGAACAGCTCATTTTCAAGATTTGATCCAATTCATTAGGCAAAATTCGATCAGATTACTTTTGAACAACCGGGCCCAGAATTAAACACCATGTTCAAACACATTTTTATCCTTGTCAATTTGTTTAGCTGATAGTTCAAAAGAAGAACAGATCTAATGGACTCCTTTTCTAAAGTGGTCTGAAACTTGGTCCACAATGTCTTCTAATACTTTTACCTCTCTCGCTAGCCTTTAAATCTTATCCTCATTCACAGTTCAGCCACTGCAGGTTCTCCGCCCATCCCCCACTCATCCATCTGCTAAAAGTATGATGTCATTGAGCTAATCACATGCTTGTCAAGAATTACTGTCCTTGCCTGATGAAGGGGCCTTAGCTGCCTCATAAGTTTGCATTTGTAATCTATTTAGTTAGCCAATAAAAGGTGTCATTTCACCCTACTTTCACCTGTCCTGTGCCTACATTGTGTTTCTCTCAACCTTCTGCAAACCTTTTGTCACAATTAAATGTAATGTTAGTTTTCCCTTATGAGGTTTTTAATGTAATTATAGTCTTTCACTTAATAGCTAAATAATCCTAAAATAAAAAATACACATTAAATATTACGAGTCTTATTTAATAAAATAATAAAAAATAAAAAACTTAGATTTCATTCTTATTTGTAGCCACCATTCCTCAAGGTCCAATTTTTAAAGATAATAATTTTAATATGGCAACAACATAGTGACAAGATAAGACTACAGCCTTACCAATACTAGATGCATCAACTTGTTCAAACTGCATTGAGCAATCACAGTCAGAGTGTGGCAACATAGGAGCTCAGGTGAACAGAACCTTTAGTTTATTAAAGGCATTTTTATCAATTCGATCCATGCAAATTTTTTGGACCTTTTGGTAAGATATATATTTAAATTGAAAATAGTAGTAAAATTCTTTATTAAACATCTGTTGTGGTTTATGAAGCCCACAAAACTCAGATATGGGACCCCAGCCTAGTTATGGTTGACTGCACCTTTTGATTGATGTCTCCTCTGGCTGCAGAGATCCCGTTTGAGGTAAGCAGAGGAGATGTCAGTGTTTTAAAAAGGAGGCACTGTGATTTGGAATTGGTTTTTAAAGGACAGATTCTGTCTGGGATTTGTTTATTGGACATTTTAACCTCCACAATTACAAGATTTTATGGATTTAAGCCGGCAGGACATGAAGTCCCAGCATTGGTGGACTCGGGTAATGACCTCTGTGTTGTCTATTGGGACTTACTTCAGCAGGCCCCTTATACGCAAGCAGACCTGGTGAACATCTGCTGCATCCATGGGGATTTTAGAACATACTAGACTATTCTCCTATCTATTAAGTTTAAAGGCAAGAACTTCAAGGTTTGGACTGCCATATCAGACACTTCCCCCTGCCTCTTTTAATAGGAAAGCGGAATCCCCTGTTTCCCTGGGTTTTGGAAACCTGCTAAATAGCCTCCTCTGTACTAGATAGAGAGGGTCTTGCTGCCAATGACATTACTCAGGGTGTCAGGACTTGAAATTGAACCTGAGTTGGTCAGCGAGGTCAAAGGTGGATCCTCGCAGGAGGATCCGAGAGAAATGGAGGACTGTACGTCTGCTGGAGGTCCTGACGAAGTCACACTCATGAACGGGCAGGAGGCTGCATCAGACTCAGGGGTAGCCTCTCCAACCGAGTTCGCATGCCTGCAGCGAGACAACAGCAGCTTGGACTTTGCATTCAAACAGGCACACATCGTGAGCGACTCCTACTACGAGAAAAGAGAACACCCAAACTTTAAAACACCTCACGTTTTGATTAAGGATGGCTTCTTGTATCGGGTGATTTTGGATTGCGGGGGGCACGGGCGGCTTGAACAGTTAGTAGTGCCAACTGGGCATAGGGAAACAGCGTTGAAAATTGCTCACAGTCATGTCTTGGGGGGTCATAGCACAGAAAAAACAAAGGAGTGCATTTTGAAACATTTTTATTGGCTGAATATGGGACGGGAGATAGATCAATATTGTAAGGCCTGTCCCGACTGTAAAATAGTTTCCACTCACATACCCACCAGGGCACTCCTTGTACCAATGCATATTTTAGATGTCCCATTTGAGAGGGTGGGAATAGACATTGTTGGCCTGGTTCCCAAGATTAAAAGTGGCTTTCAATATATGCTTGTGTTAGTCAATTGCGCCACAAGATACCCAGAAGTGGCCGCCCGGATGCCCAATCTATTGCAAAATCTTTCTCAGAAATGTTCACGCATATTGATATCCCTCATGAGATTTATCTGGTCTGGGCACACCCTTTATGTCTCGTGTCATGAAGCAACTATGCAAAACTTTTGCAATTAAGCAATTACACTCCAAAGTTTATCATCCACAGATGAATGGCCTGACTGAACAATTTAATAAAACCCTAAAACAGATGATGACCTGACCTCCTGGGATACAGTAGTGCCTTTTCCTCCTATTTGCTGTCCGGGAGTCCCCGCAAGCGTCCACTAGGTTGAGTCCTGGGTTGAGTCCTTTCGAACTATTATTTGGCTGCCGACCAAATGTTGGAAATTTTTCTGAAAGAATGGACAGGGACTCATGAGGGACCCCAAGGAAGGGTTGTTGACCAAGTTGTTTCACTGCAAGAGCAGATTGCCAAATTGTCCTCTATTGCGGTGGAACATCTGCAAGGTGAACAGGAAGAACAAAAGGAAGAACACATATGGATGAGGTGTTGGAGAAGCTTGGGAGGCCTTTCCACCCTAGTCCTTATGAAGGGTTGCTGGCAGATGCCCTTAGAAGAGTCCAGCTTCAAGAAGAACGTATTCACCACTCCAGACAGGCTGTTTAAATTTACAGCGTTCCCTTTTGATGTCCATGGCACACCGTTGACCTTTCAGCAGATGATGGACCAGATCCTGTTTCCCCATTTTGCCTATGCAGATGCCTATCTTGACGATATTTTCATTTTCAGTAATAACTGGGAATCTCATCTCGTTCATCTTCGGGCGGCACTGGACAGTTTGCGGCTGGCGGGGTTGGAAGTTAACCCTAAGAAGTGCAAGCTGGGTATGTCCGAAACCCATTATCTGGGATAATCCATTGGGAAGGGTTTGCTTAAGCTTCCAATGGACAAGGTGGGGGAGGTGCTTGCGTATCCACATCCCGAAACACAGTGGCAGGTTTGTGCCTTCCTTGGGCTCGTGGGGTACTACAGGCGAATGATACCCAATTTTGTGCATCGGCCCCCTCCCCACTGACTTGACAAACGGCAGAAAGAATTGTAGTGTTGTCTGGACCGATGCCTTTGACAGAGCCTTATTGGACTTAAAGGCCACTTTATCCTCATTCCCGGTTCTGCGCAATCCAGACTTTTCAAAGGAATTTATTCTGCCATTAAATGCAAGTGCTTTTGGTTTAGGAGTGGTGCTCTCACAATGTTTTGAGGGGAAGAACGCTCCATGGCAGTTTACCTTGGTGACTGACCACACCCCGCTTCAGTGGCTGTACAAACAGAAGGATACAAACTCCTGGCTTACTCGGTGGTCTATCAGTTTGCAGGCTTTTGATGTTCGCCACCGTTCTCCATCAACTTGGCCACTGACCTGGGGCCTCATGCATAACGGCGTGCATAGAATTCACACTAAAACATGGCATACGGACAAAAGCGGAAATGTGCGTACGCCAACTTCCATGTTCTTTCGCTCCATAAATCCCGGTCAGCGTGAAAAGTAACACTCATGCATGCACCTGCCGTCCCACCCTAACTCCTCCCAGAATTACTCCTCTTTGAATATGCAAATCAATATAAATAGCCCCTTATGTTTTGAATTCTGTGAAAAGACAATGGCAAAAGCATGAAGAAAAAGAAGAATTTCAGCACATACCAAGTAGAGGCAAGGAAATACATACTATTTGTTGGTGTAAGCAGTGATATAAACAATAAAATGTGACAGAGTGGCGGAGAACCTCGAAGTTCAAGTTCAGAAAGTTGCACAGTGCCCGAAATAAATAAGAAGTGGTCAGATATCAAAGTTGCCATGAAAAGGCAAGTAATAGCCCACTGTCTGAGTGTCATATGAAAGCGTATTAGGGTACAGAGAAAAGAAAAAAACTGGTACACATTGTGAAAAAAAAGTTGAAATTTCCACTTTAATCACGTAGTTTATTTTGTCATTAAAGTAGAACATCATAAACTTCATCTTAAAATCGTTTAATTTAATAGTTTCTCAAATCCCATCAAAACTAAAGTAGCACGTTAAATGCTTCGTATTCTATGTACTCTTACGTGTGTGAATTAGTACGTGCTTCTTAAATGGGCTTTCTCTTATGCCGACAGGAGACAGAATACATTACATTCACGATGTTACAGCTCTCTGAATAATTTAAATACTAAGATGTATAATTGATATCATTTTCATGATAGAAATTAAAGCATGTATAAAACATTGTGGCACATTGGCACAGTGGTAGCAATAAGCTGGCGCCCCTTCCAGAGATTGTTCCTGCATCCCGCAAGATACCTGCAGCCCTGTGCACGACCCTCAATAAAATAATTTATTGCAGCAGTACTGTCTCTTTTAAACATACTAACCGCCGATTCCTGTCCTTCCTTTTCTTTCTCCAAATAACCAATAGCCAAACAATCAGTTCTTTAATACATGTCAAGCCATCTGTAAGCTTAGAATGCAGATTCTTCAAAACATTTAAGGAACATTGAAATATCTTCGTGGTACATGTTTAATTATTCCATCCATGTATCCAACCAGGGTTGCACCAGCCCCAGTAGGCATACAGCGCAAGGCAGGAACAATCCCAGAACCGGGTGCCAACTCATTGCTAGAGCACTGCGCCACCAAGTCCTTGCATATTTAATCATTAACAATATACATTATTTAAATGAAGTTTAAAATGTATCTGTATAATGTAATATACAGTATATACTTTAATGCATTTCATCTTTAAAATGATATTAAGAGCTCCACGAAGATAGCGCCTGGAAATCTAAATTGACTTAGAAGCCAGTCGTCATCATCTGTAAATACACGCTCTCAATTGAATTTAATTCCTTTATTGTTATTGTATGGTACAATGAGATTCAATATGTAAATCCTCCATAAACTTATTTTCCTATAAAATGCTAAAATAACAACAATAATAATAATAGGATAAAAAACAGTGAAAAATATACAATATGAAAGCATAAGTGACTCAGGTTGTGCAGTATTACAGGTGTAATGCAAGTTTACAGTGAGGCAATTGTACTTATAAATACAAATGGTTCTACCGGAAGCACTTGATGGACTGATTGTGTGCATTTACAGCTCTTGGGACGAGACTGTTTCTGAACTGTGAAATCCGTAAAGAAAAGTCTCTGAAGTGTTGGGAGAAGTGGAAGAAGTTCAAATAGACTATGTGCATGGCTGAGGCAGTGTGTGCTAGAAGCTCTATCCCGATATTTCTCCCCACTCTTGACACAATCTGCCATAGAGCTTTCCGATCACCTGCTGTAGAGCTGTGATTGCACACTCAGATATATGATTAAATACTCTGAGTGGTGCACTGACAGTGACAACGCTAAAGCAGCTATAGTATTTGGAATAGTTTGTCCATTTTGTGCACCATTATATGCTTACAGGTTGATTAAAATCAGATGCTTTAAACTAATAAACGATATGTGGCTAATTTCAGTGTATTTGATAAAGCCGCGTCAGGGATGTGAATCTAAAAAATAAAGGGAAATCACACAGGAACAGTAGCACTGCTTTGACGCTGGGTGCCGCCAGTTTGCAAAACCGAGCGGAGAACTTGTGTATACAAGGGATTGAACTGACGTAAAAATGTGCGTTGCTTTACGCCAAGTTTAGTTTTTATATATCATGATGTGAGCATGGAAATGGGCATACGCAACATTTTTGTGCATTAACACCGTTTATACATGAGGCCCCTGGTCCAGAACCTGCATGTTTGCTGTGTCTGTGTATAGGAGAGTGGTAGATCCCGCTACAATAAATAACCATGCTGGTCCTGTTTCAAGTGGAATAAAGCTGATTTGCTAAATTACTGAGACTCAGTGTCGTGTTTTGGGGTGCAAGACAGTGACTCACATGTCACATGGTATCAGTATTATTATTATTTTAACTCTTTATTCTATGTTTATATTTGCCTCCACTATTTTATGATTGGTGACATCTTTGTTGCTGGTTATTTTACCAAACAATGTGTTGTGTGTGACGCTAAGCCTATTTAAGGTAATAATGCAGATTCTCTTACATGCAAGATTTTGGATAAAATTAAATGCTTCCATGAAGAATAAAAAAAATGCATTCAGGGAAATTAATCTTAGTTAGGAACTTTGGTTTTTTTGTTTTGACTTCAGAATTTTGATTAACATCTTGGATTAGTTTGCTGAATTTTTTTTAAATTGTTGCATTTAACCCTAATTGGTTTTTCCTTTGGCTCTTTGTCTACCAGCTAGTGAAACATTTTGTGCAGCTTTAGGCTTGCTCTTTTCTACTCTTTGGCCACAATAAAATTAGGATTTTGGATGGGTGAATTAAACTGTTCGCTATTTTATATTTTATTTTATAATTAAATATTACCTTGCTCTGTGCTCATGACTCAACATACAGCTCTCCTTCAGGCAATGGGGAACCTGGTAGAAAGTCAGTGTCGTAGTAGTAGTAGTTCTGATGATTAGACACTGTAAAGCTTTTTGTCTAATAAAACCAATAGCAAAGTCTGAATAAGATTCTGGATATGTAGTGGTAGGACTGCAGGTTAACATGAGCCTATGTTTCTTAACTTTGGAGATAACATGATGAAAACACTCATTACCCCAGGACTCCAGTTCATTTGATTCACAAATTATTTTTGGGTTATGCTGTGTCTACCAGGAAACTTAATGGTTTCTTTTTTGGCAGTCAGCCTTAATTACCAAGAATGAAATTCTGTCCTCATGGACAGCAGTAGAAGTTCTATTATATGCAGAGGTGATGTTCTATCAAAGCAGACCTAAAGGGACTTCCATCAATTGTTGGAACCTGTAATTATATTTTTGTGGGATGATTAGTTTAATATTATCATTTCTCTATAGGGAACTATTTACATTTTCTGAAACTCTAGCCTCCACGTGTTTATTTTATATTATATTCAATAATTACTTGGGCTTTGGGGTTCAAGACCACAACTCATCTTTAATTTTCCCTGATAGTCCAAACTTCCAACAAGCCTCTCTGTCTCTTTCTGTAATAATTCTAACAGACAACAATAAGTCAATTGAATGACATAGGTTTTTTTAGGGACATTACATAAGCAAATTCAGACATTGGTCAAAATACAAGAGATCAACAGATTGATCATTTGATTCAAGAGAGTTGATGATGTGATATGATGTTTACGTTAAAACTAAAACAAAGCTGATTTTTTACACTGATTGCTCAGATTTTTTTTCTAGATATGCTCAGGCTGTTTATTCAGTTCACATGCCTCTTATATTCTTTCAAAGTAAACTATAAAATATATCATTTTTTTTTGCTTTATCTTACTGTGTACTCCATCAGCACATGATGTCAATTGGAAGTCATGTTTTTTTCTTTTTTTTTCAAATAGCAAACATGACCTGCAAGAAGTCAAGCTAATGAACACTGCAGGTAATGAGATGACTACACAGACTTCAGATTTAATGAGAGCTAATTCCAACCTGGTGCTATAGCCAGGGAAAGCTGAGATGTTGTTTATTTATACTTTCAAAAAATAAATTAAAATAAGTTTTGCATAATGTACAGTGATAGATGAAATGATCTAAAGTAGCATATACAGTATTTACTGTACTGCGTATCAACAAGTGCAGATAAGTAATAGGTAAAATAAGAAGGGAATCCTAGTGGCAAGAACAAATAAACTATATTTGAAAGCTGAGGATACAGACTGACAAAATCACACATTAATTTCAGCCTATATTAGCTAAGTAGAATGAATAATATCTAAGCTAATGTAGAATGCTAAGGTCACATTCTACATACTACTACACCACACATTATTGTAGAGACACAGAACTATCAAGGGAATTTAGTTAAAGATATGGGTGTTTGCAAAGGATCATTGGCTATGATGCTAAATGAAACACATTCTGGAAAGAAAACGTTTTCATTTAAAATTCTTCAGAGTTCATTTTGGGTCTAATTAGGTCATTTGTTTGAAGGCCTTACAAAGTAAGATGCTGTAAATATTTGATTAGGCAGAAATGTAACACATTTAGTAGCTGAATTCCATCCATGTGCTCCAAATTCTAAAGACAACAGATTCCAAATTGAAACCTGTTGATATAAACATCATCAAAATTACCATTTTAAATTCTTCCTAGATTTTGTATGAAATATAACATGAATGTTTGATATGAAGCTGCTTAACAGTCATTCCACAATTGTATGTGATATTTCAGGAAGTTGATTGCATATTGCAATTGAACATTTTTGTTTTTTCAGGAATTATAAAATTTGATATAACACTGCTGTTGGGATTAGAATTTAAAGTATATAGCTGGCAGACATTATATTTTATGGTTTGTTGTGTAATTCACAGATCCCATGGCAGAAACTGAAAGAAGCAGACCTCTGGAATATCCAAACATTTCCATCTAAAGCCTAAAATGCCATGCTTTATTTTGAAAAATTGACTTCACACATAAAACTGGAACATTATTGACCTTGGAGGCAATATATTAGGAACATTGTTAAAAATAATTCTCAATGATAACCGTTCTATTCAAAAATAATTTACACTCATATAGTTTCAAAACCACTGATGCATTTCAGAATCATGGAATGAAAAATAGTGTGCAAATTTTCTTTTCTTTGTCTAATAAATAAATGCCAAAATGTATCACTTGTTGCTTGTGGTAAACTTACCTTTTGAAATATTTACTGTCTTTATTTCTCTTGTCATCTCATTTCAGATCAAGATATTACCGGGTTCAGACAGAAATGTAAATCTGATGGTCTCCTTTATAACTCTTCCCAGTTACACATATTTAACATAAATGTTAAACTTTTTTCCAAGGGTGATTCGTGTCTTAACAAAATATAAGCTTCTGTGTCACAGCCTGTCTTAGCAACATTGGGTATGAGACAGGAACCATTCCTTAAGGGGAAGCCAGTCTCAGGAATTACTAGTCCACACACCATACATTCACTCTTATGAAGCCTGTAAAGACTTTATTAGACAAGAGTACAAGAGTTCAGGGTATCAGGTCAGATAGCCCCATTTAATGAAAGAAAATGGCCTTATTTTCCAAACAACAGTAATAAAAACAAAAAGAAAAACATATTGAGGCTCTTGATAACTGGAAAGAAGGCTATTGAGAGCTCCATCTCCAATAGTAGTAGGTCCAAGAGTGACAGCCTCAATATGTAGATTACCTAGTTAAATAGGCCCATGCCCAGAAAGAGCGGGGTTTGGAGGGTGCATTTGGGGTGGGGCTAAGCATCGTTTTCCTGGGTTTGGTCAGAACTGTCGAGGAAATAGGAGATACAGTTGGTGACTGTTACTTTGAAGCACTGTTGGTGGGCTTACCTGAGCCTTCCGGATATTCCTGATGTGCACATGCATGACAATCAATTTAGAGTTGGCATTTAACTCAGACAAGGTAGAAAACTGGAATTACCCAGAAAAAAAAAGTATAGCTCCAGGAAACTAAGTTCCAATCTTGGGCTGAGTACAGTAGCTGATGTGGCATAAGGCGCTATATTGCGCCCAACCCAGCACAGACTGACTCAGAGGCACGTGTAAAAGCACAAGGATCTTTTATTTTTCTTCACCTGTGGGGCGCGTCTTCCCCGTGAACCCCACAGGCAATACACAGTCTCAAGCACGTAAACAAAACACACAGTCCTCCACCTTGGCACCAGCACTCTTCCCAGGCAACCTTGTCCTCTTCCTCCCAATTCTTGCTCCTAAGTGGTGGCTGCTGGCCCTTTTTATAGCCCACCCGGAAGTGCTCCAGGTGCTTGATCACCTTTTACTAATTGTTCTTCCGGGCGGGGCTGTAGAGGGGTCCAGCAAGGCTCCGGGATTCATGCAGCACCCCTTGCTGGCCACCCCAGATCCCCACAGAGTTTTGGAGAACTATATCTCCAATGGAGCCCTGCAGGAAACTGAGGCACCAACGTCACCCAGGGAGGCTGCCACCAAGCGTCCCGGGGGAGGTACTGAGGAGCCCATGGCTGCTCCCCCGGAACATATGCAGCAGTGGCATCCTGGCCGGGCATGGGACCCAGCCACCCATTACACTGAATATTACGAATATACATTTGTGGAATAGCAATTAAGAACGGGTTTTTCAATAAGTTAATGGCCAGCTCAATCTCCATGGGTGCACAATTTGAGATACAGCACCCACGGAGGCATATAAGGGTGAGTTGGCACAAGAATCAGGAGGGTAAATGAAAGGGAAAACAAAGAAAGAAAGAAAAGGGAGGTTAAAGAGAGGAATTGAGAAAGAAAAGGGAGGTTAAAGAGAGGAATTGAGAAAGACAGGCAGGAGTGAATGAGAGCCGGGGCAAGACAGGAAAAAGCAGGTGGGTGGGAAGGTGAGCCCCAGGAAGGAGCGTGTAGATGGCGCTTTGGAGAGGACTGTTGAGTGACCATGTCGTAGGAGTAGCTATTGTGCTCAGGGTGTACTTTTGCTGGGAGGAGCCAGAGATTGGCAGCGGTGGCAGGACAGCTCACTCTTGCCAGGAGGAACCACATACTGGCAGAAGTGTGAGTGGAGCAGGGTTCAACGGCTCCCCATGGAATGCCTTGGGATTGGCAGCGGGGACATTGCCCAGAATAAAAGGTTGTCTGTGCCTGTTGGATGAACGTCTCTCCGTGTTATGGGGCCTGATCAGGGTAAAACAGAGAGACATCAGTTTTAAAAGGAAGGCACCAGGGTGTTTTTAACCTCACTTTTTGAGGATATTTATTGGATTTTAACCTTCACAGAGACACTCATTTTTATAGAACTATGTATTTACTTATGGACGTTTGAACGCCAAACTGTCTTAGACACATTGTTTGCGCTGATTTAAATAAAACACTAATCAGTTTGCACCTCCCCCTTGTTATGTTTGTTTTTTTGTCCTCATCCGCTGGCTCATCCCTTGGGTATGTTATTGGCGGTAGCAGGTGCAAGAAGCTCCCCAGAGCAACTGGGAGTGTGGAGCCGACCCACAACCATTACAATATTATATACACAATAATACAGAGTAAATATAAACAACTTATTATAAACTAGCAAACATGATAAATGCTCCAGCTAAGAGATAATTAGTGATTTCACCATTTTTTAAATGTATAATTTTTATGAGTACTTCCAAAGTGATGTCATCATTGCAATGATTATGATACATTTTGGAATCCCCTCTTTTTATGTGTAAAAAATAAATCCCAAAGTAAGGTTAAGTTGTTAAATTAATTTACTTTGTCTTCTTCAGCAGGTAACATTGAATATGTAGATAAGAGCACTGCGTCAACAGTAATTACACTTTAAGAAGGACTGGAACATTGGCATGTGTGGGGATGGAATGTCTATTCTAGATGTTGCAAATTAAATTGCAGTTTCAAGCCTGAGTCATGATGATCTCTAGGATAACAGAAGGAAAGATCTGCACTTATAACAAAAAGTAATTATTGACCACAGAGCAACTACTTTACAAATCTATCCTGTGCTAACATTAAGTATCACAAAACAGACAATTAGTCACTGTCTCCATGATGTTAAATTGCTCTCCTAAATTTCAAAGTGATGTTACCTAATCACAGAAAGTAAACACTTGTCTAGTGCCCATAAGAACTACATGTGTAGGTCAGTGGAACCTATTCATCTTTAGTGATGAGTCTCATTTCTGTATAGGACAGAGAAATAGGGGATAATCTGGTCAGCAGAAGGCTTAAAGAAGGGGCTATTCAGGAAACCATTGCTAAAACATACTTAAAGACTGTCATCATAGTTTGGGAAACTGTAACATTTAACAGTAGATTTCTTTTGATTATCATTGAGGGTTTCATAACCTAGCCACAGGGGATACACAAACCAGTGTGTTTCTTCATGCCGGTCCCAAGCCCGGATAAATGGGGAGGGTTACGTCAGGAAGGGCATCCGGTGTAAAATTTTGCCAAATCAATATGCGGACAACAATACAAATTTCCATACCAGATCGGTTGAGTCCCTGGTTAACAACGACCGCCACCAGTACTGTTAGCCAACAGGGTGCTGGTGGAATTTGGGCTACTGTTGACCGAAGAAGAAGGGGGTGGGGGGGGGTGGGAGATGTGTCTGGAGGCAGGAGGAGAGGAGGAAGGTAAAGAGATTGGAACAGAGGATAGGAACTTAGAATGTTGGCAGTATGACTGGTAAGGGAAGAGAGTTGGCAGATTTGATGGAGAGAAGGAAGGTTAATATATTGCGTGTGCAAGAGCCTAAATGGAAGGGGAGTAAGGCCAGGTGGATCAGAAGTGGATTCAAATTGTTCTATCATAGTGTAGATAGGAGGAGAAATGGAGCAGGGGTTATTATGAAGGAACAGTATGTCAAGAGTGTTTTGGAGGTGAAAAGAGTGTCAGACAGAGTAATAATTATGAAGCTGGAAATTGGAGGTGTGATGATGAATGTTGTTAGTGCATATGCCCCGCAAGTTGGGTGTGCAATGGATGAGAAAGAAGATTTTTGGAGTGAGTTGGATGAAGTGATGAACAGTGTACCCAAGGGACAGGAAATGGTGATTGGAGTGGATTTCAATGGACATGTTGGTGAAGGGAACAGAGAAGACGAGGAGGTGATGGGTAGTTATGGTGTCAAGGAGAGGGATGAAGAAGGTCAGAAGATAGTGGATTTTGCCAAAAGGATGGACATGCCTGTGGTGAATATGTATTTTAAGAAGAGGGAGGAACATAGGGTTACGTACAAGAGTGGAGGAAGATGCACACAGGGAGATTACATCCTATGCAGAAGAGTCAATCTGAAGGTGATTGAAGACTGCAAAGTGGTGGCAGGGGAAAGTGTCATTAAGCAGCATAGGATGGTGGTGTGTAGGATGACATTGGGGATCAAGAAGAGGAAGAGAGTGAGGGCAGAGCCAAGGATCAAATGGTGGAAGATGAAAAAGGAAGACTGCAAGGTTGAGTTTAGGGAGGAGGTGAGACAGGCACTGGGTGGGAGTAAAGAGTTACCAGACATTTGGTAAACTACAGCAGATGTAGTAAGGGTGACAGCAAGAAGGGTGCTTGGTGTGACATCTGGACAGAGGAAGGAAGAAAATGAAACCTGGTGGTGCAATGGGGAAAGTACAAGAGAGTATACAGAGGAAGAAGATGGCAAAGAAGAAGTGGGATAGTCAGAGAGATGCAGAAAGTAACATGAGTACAAGGAGATAAGGCACAAGGTGAAGAGAGAGGTGGCGAAGGCTAAGGAAAAGGCGTATGATGAGTTGTATGAGAGGCTGGACAGTAAGGAGGGAGGAAAGGACCTGTACCGATTAGCTAGACAGAGGGACCAAGCTGGGAAAGATGTGCAGCAGGTTAGGGTAATAAAGGATAAAGATTGAAACATACTCACAAGCAAGGAGAGTGTGTTGAGCAGATGGAAAGTGTACTTTGAGAGGCTGATGAATGATGAGAATGAGAGAGAGATGAGGTTGGATGATGTGGAGATAGTGAATCAGGAAGTGCAATGGAATAGCAAGGAGGAAGTAAGGACAGCTATGAAGAGGATGAAGAATGGAAAAGCCATTGGTCCAGATGACATACCTGTGGAAGCATGGAGGTGTTTAGGAGAGATGACAGTGGAGTTTTTAACCAGATTGCTTAATGGAATCTTGGAAAGTGAGAGGATGCCTGAGGAGTGGAGAAGAAATGTACTGGTGCCGATATTTAAGAATAAGGGGGATGTGCAGGACTGCAGTAACTACGGGGGATAGAATTGATGAGCCACAACATAAAGTTATGGGAAAGAGTATTGGAAGGTAGGTTAAGAAGTGAGGTGATGATTAGTGAGCAGCAGTATGGTTTCATGCCAAGGAAGAGCACCACAGATGTGATGTTTGCTCTGGGGGAGGGTGTTGATGGAGAAGTATAGAGAAGGCCAGAAGGAGTTGCATTGTGTCTTTGTGGACCTGGACAAAGTATATGACAGGGTTCCTCGAGAGGAGTTGTGGTATTGTTGGGATGTGGAGGATGTGGAGGATGTTGGGAGTGGCAGAGAAGTATGTAAGAGCTGAACAGGATATATATAAGGGAAGTGTGACCGTGGTGAGGTCTGCGGTAGCAGTGAAGGATGCATTCAAGGTGGAGGTGGGATTACATCAAGGATCAGCTCTGAGCCCTTATTTGCAATGGTGATGGACAGGTTGACAGACGAGATTAGACAGGAGTCCCCGTGGACTATGATGTTTGCTGATGACATTGTGATCTGTAGCAATAGTAGGGAGCAGGTTGAAGAGACCCTGGAGAGGTGGAGATATGCTCTAGAGAGGAGAGGAATGAAGGTTAGTTGGAACAAGACAGAATACATGTGTGTGAATGAGAGGGAGGTCAGTGGAATGGTGAGGATGCAAGGAGTGGAGATGGCAAAGGTGGATGAATTTAAATACTTGGGATCAAAAGAACCGAGTAATGGGGATTGTGGAAGAGAGGTGAAGAAGAGAGTGCAAGCAGGGTGGAATGGGTGGAGAAGAGTGTCAGGAGTGATTTGTTACAGATGGATATCAGCAAGAGTTAAAGGGAAGGTCTACAGGACAGTACTGAGACCAGCTATGTTATATGGGTTAGAGACGGTGGCACTGAACAGAAAGCAGGAGACAGAGCTGGAGGTGGTAGAGTTAAAGATGCTAAGATTTACATTGGGTGTGACAAGGATGGATAGGATTATAAATGAGTACATTAGTGGGTCAGGTCAGGTTGGATGGTTGGGAGACAAAGTCAGAGAGACGAGATTGTGCTGGTTTGGACATGTGCGGAGGAGAGATGCTGAGTATATGGGGAGAAGGATGCTAAGGATAGAGCTGCCAGGCAAGAGGAAAAGAAGAAGGCCTAAGAGAAGGTTTATGGATGTGGTTAGAGAGGACATGCAGGTGCTAGGTGTAACAGAACAAGATACAGTTGACAGAAAGATATGGAAGGGTTTCATATCTACAGTACTCAACGGTATATCCACAGGGTGACGAACCCTGTTACCCCTTTCCTTAGGATAACGTGCAGCCATGCACTGCTGCCATCATTATTAATATAACAACTACTGATTGGCCTGCCAGGTACCCTGA
The DNA here is from genome assembly GCA_026402145.1 of Polypterus bichir lapradei. Taxonomy (NCBI): domain Eukaryota; kingdom Metazoa; phylum Chordata; class Cladistia; order Polypteriformes; family Polypteridae; genus Polypterus; species Polypterus bichir. The sequence goes on along the minus strand of JANRMT010061414.1, from coordinate 35,001,018 downwards.
CCCAAATCTATTCAAACTAGGGACATTTTTGTAATATTACTGGACACTGTCTCTTATCCATACCATAAGTATTGAACAGCTGTTGAATGACATTCCAGATGGAAATATCCAGACCCTGTTTGGCTAAAAGTCACATTGCATTTAAGCCTGTATGCCATGTAACTGTCCAGGACCATATTGTTTCATTAGTTGAGCTCATCATTTATGGTAAATTTAGTGGAAATTGGATGACACCTCCAACGTGGATAAATAAGAAGCTAAAAAGGAAGTCACAATAAAAAAGTATCTGTTTAAGGCTGTGGAAGAAAACAAGATACAACAAGATCTCCCCAAGATCTCAGTTTATTAGCAGTAATGCTAAAAAAATTAAGTAACAAAACAAAAAAAAAGGCTCCTGCAGGCTAGAGTGGCTCCAGCAGTCATGAGTCTAAGATGGAATATCGAATTCTGGCTGTCACAGTGTTTATATAGGAATGAGTGCAGAAGGGGCATGACTTTTATGATACTCTCAGAAGTGAGATCATTATTCCATCATGTGTTTCTCATCCATTCTTGAGCTGAAAAAGGGAAAGAGATAGTATATGTGTTTCAGCATAACCCGTTCCCAATATGTAGTCATAAGTGGAGCCCCCAACACACTCCCGCAGCACGCATGCGTGACAAAGGCATATAAGACTAGTAACTGCAGTGTCAACCATAGGGCATATGAGAGCATTGGTTAAAAGGAATATTAGGAAAGCTTAAAGACAATTAGATAGAAATACTGCAGAAAAGGCGTAAGATGACCCAAAGAGAATCTTTTAATATTTTAGCAGCAAAAGAACAGTCAAGGAGGAGATGAATAGTATTAGGAACATTAAAGTTAAGCTAGAATATAATGAAAGTGAAATAGCAATTTTTTTGAATTTGCACTTTACTGATGTTTATATGTGTGTAGTTAAAATCCAAAAGTAACAGGGACTACTAAGGAGGGACTTAGTTACTTGGAAATTGTACAGGAAAAAGAACTGTTTGGAGTAAATCGATTGATATCTAACAAATCACCATGGGTGTTATGTATAATGAGGTGCATAGAATTCACACTAGAACATGGTGTATGGACAAAAGTGGAAATGTGCGTGTGCACAAAAAAATGCAGATGCACAAAACCGTGTGTAAGCAAACTTCCACACACTTCCACTCCACAAATCTTGGTCAGCATGAAATGTAGCGCATGTCCACGCACCTGCCGTCCCACCCTAACTCCTCCGAGGATTATGCCCCTTTGAATATGCAAATCAATATAAATAGCCCCTTACTTTCTGAATTTTGTGAAAAGACAATAGCAAAAGCACAAAGAAAAAAAAAACTTCAACGAATGCAAAGTGGAGGTCCTACTCAATAAAGCGGAGGCAAGGAAAAACATTCTGGTGGATTAGGCAGTGGTATGAGAAACAGAAGGAAATTGATAGAGTGGAACTCAAAAGTTCAAGTTCAGAAAGTTGCACAGTCCCTGAAATAAAAAAGAAGTAGTCAGATGTCAAAGTCGAGGTCAAAAAGCGAGTCATAGCCCACCATCAGTGTGTCATATGAAAGTGTATTAGGGCACAGAGAAAAAAAAAATACAGACACAGTGAAGAAAGAAAAGATCGAAATGTAGACTTTAATCTCAAAATTTCCACTTTAATCTCGTAGTTTATTTTGTCATTAAAGAACACTATAAACTTCATCTTAAAATCGTTGTTTCATTTACTAGAGTTTCTATAATCCCATTGTAACTAAAATAGCATGTTAAATGCTTCGTATTCTATGTGTTCCCATACCCAGTCACAGACAAGATCGCACAGGCACTGATCACCACACAGAACACATTGCATTCATGATATTACAGCTCTCTAAACATTTTAGAATACTAAGATATATACTTGATATGACAAAATGCATTAAAGCATGTATTAAACATGTGGGGACACGGTCACACAGCAGTAGCGATGAGCTGGCACCCCACCCTGGGATTGTTCCTGCCTCCCGCACAATGCTTGCTGGGACACATGTGATCCTGAATGGAATAATTTAATGCAGCAGTACTGTCTCTGTCAAACATACCAACCCTCATTTCCTGTGCTCCTGTTTTCTTTTTCCATGTAACCAATCACCAAACAATGAGCTCTATAATAAATGTAAAGCCAGCTGTAAGCTTAGAACGCAGATTCTTCAAAACTTTTATACATGTTTAATTATTCCATCCATCCAGGGTTGTGCCAGTACCAGCAAACATCAAGTACGAGGCAGAAACAATCCCTGGATAGGGTGCCAGCTCATCGCTACTACTGTGCAACTGCACCCTCATAAGTTTAATTATTAGCAGTAAATGGAGATAACAATTTCTGTGTAAAATGTAATATGCATACTTTAATGGATTTCATCATAAAAATGATATCAAGCATACATCAAGTATTGTAACAGCACACAGCTCCAAGAGGATAGCTCTTGTAAATCTAAATCAACTTAGAAGCCAGTCATCATCATTTGTAAATACGTACAGTCATCTATTGAATCAAACTGAATTCTTTTATTGTGATTGTATGGTACAAAGAGATTCAATATGCAAATCCTCCATAAACTTATTTTCCTATAAAATGATACAATAACAATAATAATAATCTGATAAAAAGAAATGAAAAATATACAATATGAAAGCATAAGTACAATAAGCATGTACATACAGTGCAGAAAGTGCAAATTGGTCATTGGCACTGGTTGTGCAATGTTACAGTTGTAGCGCAAGTTTACAGTGAGGTAATTGTAATTATAAGTACAAGCAATTCTACTGGGAGCACTTGATGGACTGATTGAATGCATTTATACCTCTTGGGATGAAACTCTTTTTGAGCCTCGAGGTCAATGCAGGAAAGTCTCTGAAGCATTTTGGCATGGCTAAGAGGAATCCATGCAGATGCTGGTGGCTTTCCTTAGACAGCGTGTGCTATAAATGTCCTCCAGGGTTGGAAGTTGTATCCCGATAATCCACTGCGCTCTCGACACAACCCACCATAGAGCTTTCTATTCAGCTGCTGTGCAGCTATGATACCATACACACATACAATGGGTTAAAATACTCTGAGTGGTGTACTGAGATTAACAACGCTAAAGCAGCTGTGGTTTTTGGAATAGTTTTTTTCATTCTGTGCACCATTATATTGTTACAAAATGATTACAATCAAGTAAATTAAATTTGTAAACGACATGCAATTAATTTTGATGTATTTGATAAATTCTGTGTCACTGATGCAAATCTGAAAAAAGGGAGACCACACAGAAACAGTAGCATTGCTTTGATGCTGGGTGCCGCCAGTTTGCAGAACCACGCAGAAAAGTGTTTACGCAAGGGGAGAGGCTGCCGTGAGAATGTGCATGGCATTATGCTAAGTTTAGTTTTTATACATTGCGATATGAGCATGGAAATGGGCTTTTGCAAGATTTTTGTGCGTAGACACCATTTATACATGAGGCCCCAGGACTAGATAACATTTTTTCCTTTAGTGCTTAAGTTTGTAAGTATTGTGGAAAGTTAGCCCCCAGACACCAGAATGTCCAAAACATACGTTTTATTTTTAACAGCACCACAATGTCTTCTTCACCAACTGTCTCTTTCTCTGTCACCTCTACTCCCCTCCACATAAGCTCCATCTCCTTCCTCCCAACTCCGGCTCCTCTACTGGAGGGAGGCGACCCCTTTTATAATTACCCGGAAGGTGCTCTGTCTAATGATACTTCCTGGCGTGGCGGAAGTGTCAGGTGAGCACCCGGAATACACTTTCTGGTGTGGTGGAAGTGCTGCCTTCCAGGGTTCCAGTAACGTCCAGGCACCCCCTGGCAGTGGCCACATCCTCCCATAGGGATGAGCTTCCCAGACCAGGGCGGCTGCCCTCTCGTGGCCCAGGGAAGATATTGTTCCTCTTGTGGACCATCCAGGCATCCCGGCTGGGCATCCTACCCAGCCGTATGCCACACTGCCCCACCACCAGCTGAAGCCTATAGGGCAAAGTGGCCCGTCCCGCAAGGGCTAGGTTTCTCCCACAGTGGGGTGCCGACATACTTTCGTCCACAGTCCGGTCCTGTAAAACAACAAGAATAGGGTACGGAGACGTCGTCCCGACGCCACCTACTGGCATCTTCCGTCACCCCGTACGGACAACGTCTCCACAGATGACCGGCCCCATGACATTTGTAGCATCGATGTCCCCTCTGCTTTTCCAGTGCTCTCCGGACCTGAAAGCAGGATGGGAACGCCTGTGCCTTCGTCTCCACAGCCAGGTTTGGGGCTTCTCTCCATCCCTGTGGAGAGCACTCTTTCACTGAGCTTGAGCTCTCAGGCTCACATTTCCTTCTGTCGGGAGACCCTCCCATCTTTCTCTGGGGCCTCCCTTTAGTTTGGGGTGCTGCAAGAGCCTAGATCCCCTTATGGGACAAAGAGGGATCCCGTGCTGTTTGCACTCCTCTCGATCATGTTACGAGCACTGCGGCTTCTTGGAGTGGGTCGGTTTGTGTGCCGACACATACAAGCCGGCACCTCCCCCATGCCTCAGCCCCCACTGCATGCTCAGTACTTGTCTCTTGATCTACTGTAGGACACCCTGCTACTTGAGTCTGGCCACCCATGTCTCGGCTCCCATCGCTAGGGCTTCCTCTTTCCTTTACGGTACCGGTAGAACTCACCTGTACCGCATCGACGCTTTGGCTGGAGAATCCCATGTTGTACTTTCCCCCCCACTCCTTTATGGCTGTCAGGGGAGCCTCCGCGTTCTTCTACAACCCGTCGATCACCTCTTGCATCAACGGCAGGACCTTAAAGAGCGACTGCATGGGCTGTAGGGCTTCCTCCAGCTCCCAACAGCCACCAGCAAAACCAAAACATCAGTTGACGATAGACTTACAGTTCGTTCGGTCCTACTGACTGGCTGTGAGCCGCGGAGCTCCTGCGCACACTCATTTGGGTCATCGTCTTTCTCAGGATTGAAGTTCGTTGGTCCCGCCCTCGAACAATCACCGGTGGGAACACAACACACCCCGTCCAATCCTTTGCCTGTCTCTGGGAGGGACTTCTGGTCCTCCAGCGCTCCCTCCAATCTATGAGTGGACTCGATCAGTGAAGAGTCTTCCGGGTGCTTTCCACCCTGCGACCCTTCTATGGTCTGTAGCGACTTCTCCTCTTCTCCTGCTGTCATCTTGCCATCACTCCATGGGCCACAGACGCGGAACCAGGCAGTCCCCATCTAAAAAGAAAGACCAGGGGACAGCAGGGTAAGCCCTGCCAAGTGTATCGCCATCGTGTGCAAGACTTACCTCCCGGATCCCATCTTCCCGAGCGTGCTTCAGCCAGGTGGCCTCTTCCACTGCTTTGCTGACCCGTGCGTCCACAAAGATGACACTTGATGCAGGTGCTGCTACCTTCAGCGTATGTCTGCCCTTCTTCTTCCCCATCGTACGGAACAACTTTTATACGTGGACCTTGGCGAGCATCGCAGATCCAGCTGCTGGCCTAGGTATGTCTGCTGTGGCATGTGTGCGCCTTCGTCTGCTGTGCGGGCTGCCTCCACAAAATTACTTTTAATGAAGGGTCCCCACCTTTCGGCAGGTGGAGAGTCCCATATGGGATGCTATTGTGGAAAGCCAGCCCCCAGACACAGACAGACAAACACCAGAATGTCCAAAACACACACATTTTATTTTTAACAGCATCACAATGCCTTCTTCACCAACTGTCTTTCGCCTCTACTCCCCTCCTCACAAGCTCCGTCTCCTTCCTCCCAACTCTGGCTCCTCTACTGGAGGGAGGCAACCCCTTTTATAATTACCCGGAAGGGCTCCAGGTGCTCTGTCCAACGATACTTCCTGTTGTGACGAAAGTGTCAGGCGAGCACCCAGAAGCACTCCGGATGCCCCTGGGATTTCTTCCGGCAGCACTTCCTGGTGTGGCGGAAGTGCTGCCATCCAAGGTTCCAGCAATGTCCGGGCGCCCCCTGGCGGTGGCCACGTCCTCCCATAGAGATGAGCTTCCCAGCAAACCAGGCCGGTAGGATCCCCAGCTGCCTGCCACAGTGTATATATATATTGTCACACACATGTGCATGGGAGGCAGTTGGAGGGCTTAAATAATAGTAGTACCAGGCCAGACCAGGGGATGGCGAGCTGCACTAACTTTCTCTCTCCGTCCTCTGAAGACTATCCATGGGAAATCCCACTAGCTGTCAGCGCCACTGATGACGCCACTTCTGGTTCCAGACCAGGTGACGTCACTTCCTGTCACAGCCTTTGAAGCTGAAGACTAAAGACTTGAGACTACCAAATATTATCCACTTGTAAGAAAGGGATATAGCGGGTTGGATAATGGATGGATGGATGTAAGAAAAGGGTGATCGGGCTGAGTAAGCTAAATGGTCATCACAGGTAAATTCAATGGAAGCAATTATTAAAGAAAGGATCAAGTGGAACATGCCTAGAACACGAGAATTAGCAAATACTCAACATGGGTTTGAACAAAGTAGGTTGTGCCTTACTAATGTGCTGGAATTGAAGCAAATAAAGAATACGCTTAGAGAGGTGCATATGATATTATTTACTTTTTTCAAAAGGCTTTTAATAAGGTATAACATGAAAGGTTAATGATCAAGCTAAAAGAAGTGGGAATTCAGGGTATGGTCTGTAGGTGGGTACAAAATTGGTTCAAACATAGGGAACAAAGGGTAATGGCAAGGGAAACCTTTTCAGAATTAGGTGATGTTAAAAGTCATGTACCTCTGGTATCAGAGCCGGGGCTACTGCTCTTTTTAATATACATAGACAATCTGGACAAGAATATAATCAACGAGCTGGTTAAGTTTGAAAGTGATACCAAACTAGGTAGAAATGTCAGACAATATAGAATCAGCTAAATGGTTATAGACGTATTTGAATAGCATACAGGCTTGAGCAGATGAAACACAATGTAAGAAAATGTAAATGTACACGTAGGAAGTCAGTCAGTCAGTCTTTTTCCAACCCGCTATATCCTAACACAGGGTCACAGGGGTTTGCTGGAGCCAATTCCAGGCAGCACAGGGCACAAGGCAGGAACAAATCCCGGGCAGGGCACCAGCCCACCACAGGACACACACACTCCAAGAAAACACAAGGGACAATTTAGGATTGCCAATGCACCTAACCTGCATGTCTTTGGTCAGTGGGAGGAAACCAGAGCACCCAGAGGAAACCCACACAAACACAGGGAGAATATGCAAATTCCAAGCAGGGAGGACCCGGGAAGCGTACCCAGGTCTCCTTACTGCGAGGCAGCAGTGCTACCATGGTGCCTCCATGCTGCCCCACAAAGGAAGTAAAAATGTTAAATTTGAATCCACAATGGGTGGTCTGAACACCTTATGAAAAGGACCTTGGAGTCATAGTACACTCATCCAGACAGTATACAGAAGCAATGAAAAAAGCTATTAGGATGTTAGATTATATATCATGATGGGTGGAGTATATGTCAAGACAGGTTATGCTTAATTTATATATTGCATTAGTAAGGCCTCAACTGGATTACTTTGTTCAGTTTTAGTCTCCATATTACAAAAAGGATGCAGCAGCACTAAAGATAATTCAAAGAGTGACTAGGCTCATTCCAGGACTAAGTGGTATGAAGGACTTAAAGCTTTTCAATTTAAACAAACTGACATTAAGAGGGGATACGGTTGAAGTGTTTAAAATTATGTAAAGAATTAATACAGTGGATCCAAGTGGTTACTTAAAAGTAAATTCTGCAACAAGAACAGAGAAACACGATTGGAAACTTGTTAAGGACAGATTTCATGCATACAGTATGTTTGAAAGTATTTTGTTCACAGAAAGAACCAAAGACAATGGAATATGTTACCAAGAAGTGTGGTAGAGATCAGGGGCCTCATGCATAGTGCCATGCTTAGAATTCACACTAAAGCATGGCGTAAGGACAAAAGCAGAAATGTTCGTACTCACAAAAAAATCCAGCTGCATAAATTTGTGCGTTCACCAACTTCCATGTTCTTCCGCTCCATAAATCCTGGTCAGCGTGAAAAGTAACGCACGTGCACGCGTCTGCTGCCCCACCCCAACTCCTCCCAGAATTACGCTTCTTTGAATATACAAATCAATATAAATAGCCCTTAAGCTCAGTGTTCTGAGCTTGTTTCCTGCCTTGTGCCCTGTGTTGGCTGTGAAAAGGCAATGGCAAAAGCATGGGGGGAAATAGAATAATTTCAGCGAATACCAAGTGGAGGCAAGGGAAAACATACTATTTTTTGGTTTAAACAGTGGTATAAACAACAAAAGGAAGGTGATCGAGTGACAGAGTGTCGGAGAAACTCGAAAGCTCAAGTTCACAAAGTCGCACAGTGCCCGAAATAAAAAAGAAGTTGTCAGATATCAAAGTCACCATGAAAAGGTGAGTAGTAGCCCACCATCTGAGTGTCATATGAAAGCTTATTAGGGTACAGAGAAAAAAAAAATAGGCACACAGTGGGAAAAAAGCACAAAATGTCAACTTTAATCTCGAAATTTCCACTTTAATCACGTAGTTTATTTTGTCATTAAAATAGAACATCATAAACTTCACCTTAAAATCGTTTATTTTACTAGTTTCTCAAATCCCATCATAACTAAAGTAGCATGTTAAATGCTTTGTTTTGTATTTGATCTTCTATGTGTTCTATGTGTGTGAATCACTACATGCTTCTTAAACGGGCATTTCTCTTCCACGACAGGACACAGAATCCATTACATTCGTGATATTACAGCTCTCTGAATAATTAAAATACTGAGATGTATACTTGATATCATTTTCATGATGATAGGAGTTAAAGCATGTTATTAAACATGGGAACACAGTGGCACAGTGATTGTTCATGCCTCCCACAAGATGCTTGATTTGCCGTGCGCATCAATGAAATAATTTATTGCAGCAGTACTGTCTCTTTCAAATGTACTAACCCCCAATTCCTGTCCTTACTTTTCTCCAAATACCCAATCGCCACACAATCAGCTCTGTTATAGACGTTAAGTCATCTGTAAGCTTAGAGCGCCGATTCTTCAAAACTTTTAAGGAACATTGAAATATCTTCATAGTACATGTTTAATTACTGCAGGCTGGTGCCCTGCCCAGGGTTTGTTTCCTGCCTTGTGCCCTGTGTTGGCTGTGATTTGCTCCAGCAGACCCCCATGACCCTGTAGTTAGGATATAGTGGGTTGGATAATGGATGGTTGGATGTTTAATTATTCTGTCCTTCCAGTGTAACGCCAGCCCCAGCAAGAATAGAGCTCAAGGCAGGAACAATCCGTGAACGGAGTGCCAGCTCCTTGCTAGTGCTGCGACACCGTGTCCTCACATGTTTAACTATTAACAATATAGATTATTTAAATGAAGTTAAAGTTTTATCTGTATAATATAATAAACATATTTTGCTGCATTTCATCTTAAAAATGATATTGTCATCATGTATAAATACGCGCTTTATAAAGTGGCTCAGGTTGTGCAATATTATAACTGTATTGCAAGTTTACAGTGAAGTGATTGTACTAATAAGTACAAACATTTCTACAAGAAGCACTTGATGGGCTGATTGAGTGCATTTATAGTTCTTGGGATGAAACTGTCTCTGAACTGCGAGGTCCGTACAGGAAAGGCTCTGAAGTGTTTGCCGTGTGAAAGCAGATCAATAGACAGCATGGCTGAGGCAGCGTATGCTTGATGCTGTATACCGATAATTCTCTTTCCAATCAGCTACTGTAGAGCTGTGATTCCCCACTCAGATACAGTGATATACTGTAAATGCTCCGAATGATGCAGTGAAAGTAATATGGAAAAAGATGATCCGCTGTGGCAACCCTTAACAGGAGCAGCTGAAAGAAGAAAAAGAAGAAGAAGGTGCAGTGAAAGTAACAATGCTAAAGCAGCTATGGTATTTAGAATAGTTTGACCATTCTGTGGAACATTATATTGTTACAGGTTAATTACAATCAGATGCATTAAACTAATAAACAAAATGTGGTTAATTTCAATGTATTTATAAAGCTGTGTCAGGGATGTGGATCTAAAAAAGAAAGGGAAACTACACTGAAACAGTAGCACTGCTTTGATGCTGGGTGCCGCCAGTTTGCAAAACTTAGCGGAGAACTTGCGTATGCCAGGGTTTTAGCTAGCATGAAAATGTGCGATTTGAGCATGGAAACGGGCTTACGCAACATTTTTGTGCGTACGCACCGTTTATACATGAGGACTTTAGGGACTTTCAAATATTGACACAATTGTGTTGTTTTGGACAATCTAGTTGAATAGGATGGACAAGCTTTCTGGGTTGAATGTCCTGTACTTGTCACCATTTTTGTAATGTTTTAATTGTGTTGCAGTTTCCAGTTTTTCATTCTCAAAGCAGCATTTTTTTTTCCTTTCAGCAAATGGTAACTTAACACAGACCTTTGTCTCTTGTCACCTGTAAAAAGAGTATATTTTTACTGTAAGGTTACTTTAAATTACATTTCTCTCCATATTTATGGGTAGATTTAAAATAATGCTTCTACTGTTATTTTAATTTAAGGTAAACTTCTTAACAGTTTTTAAAAACATGTTATTTTCATCTCATTAAATAATTTCAATGAATAATTATATTTTTCCGCAGGGGTCTGCAGTAAACCAGTACAAAGTAAATAAAACATTATGACTAGCATTCTTGTTATAATATTTATATAATAATATTTTCAGTTAATAATTAAAATTTAAAAACCAAAAATACAAGTTTAGATATTTTACTAGTTTTTACATCTAAGGTATCCATTGTGTAAAACTGTAAAATCTTTCAGTATGCTAAATCTGTTAACAGAATCATTTGTCTGTTATATTTTACCATAAGGTGTTACTTTTAAAACAAAAAAAAAACAAAACGATTGCATACAGTCATTAATTGTCTTATGTTAAGTTATACAATTTTCTGCTCACAGGAAAAAGATTACAATTGCATTTCTAGCACTGCTTGAATAATTACTGGTGTTTCTCAATTACTACAGCACAATACAAGACAGGCAATTATGAAAAGCAACTGAGGTTTTCTCTTTCCATTCTGCATACACTACAGTACCTAATATGGGAATAATAGATTTTAAAATGTCTAATGCGCACTTTACGTTAGCTGAAGGCTGTGCTGTTCAAACTATTTTGTGAAAGCCATCAGTATCTGCCCTTCAAATGCATGATATGTTGGTTAGCTTTCAAATATTCATTGCTTGTATGAAAAGAAAAAATAATTTACATTTAGATTGTGTTTTTTAAGTTATATTGGTATACCAAAGGAAAGATTTCTTTTGAAGCAACAGAGCTAGTTAGTATGATGGCACAGTAGTAGCCTTATGTATGTGTCTTTCTAGTTGTCTGTCTGAAATCTGCATGTTCTCTACATGAGGTGTCTGAATTTAAACTTGTTCTGACTGCACAACTCAGTAGCTTTACCATGACACTGTATGCCTTCAGAAGTTGATTGTTTTCTTTCTCACATGCCTCCAAAGTATCCTCAAGATAATTTACATTACCAATGAGAAAGTGGTAAACGAACTAAAAAATGAAAACATCAAGGAACTGTCAGTGAAAGCAGACTCTGTAAAGCTGGCCACATCCTCAGGCACATCTCCATCCATACACTGCAATGTGCTGAGTTTTACCTGATGGCAAACAACAACTAAAGGCCATGTATATAAAATGAGAAGTACCAGTCAATAAAACCAAACTGAAATGTTAGCCACCTGATATGCCAAGGTCATGAAGAAGGATTAAAGCTAAAGACATATCTTTGAGTGTTATTTATTCAATAATGTGCTGACCAATTGTGGTATCCTCTATTATCTGTTCAGTCTGTCATTAAAACTTCAGAAAGTGCAGCTGCTTTGGAAACATCTTGTACTGAACCTGTTCAAGTTCCAAAGAAAGCAGTAGTGTCACAGTTAAACCAGCAATATACCTTAGGCTGGTGTTCAAAGTTGTGTTTCTTGTGTTCATTTGTCTTTGTCCCACGTGCTTTGTGAGTGGTCCCACAAGGCCCATCACCACTAGGAACAGTCCTCCATCCTATTTATGTGAGGGCCTCCACATGATTCCTCGTGATTCATTGAATGTGCTGGAGTGGAGAGTGATTTGTTACATTATTGTGCTATTGCTTTGGTTTGTGTTTTCTGGATTTTCAACCCTGTGCTTTGTTTTTGACTTCACTTTTTGCATTCTATTTTGGAACAGTGCTTTCTGATTTTGTTAAACCTCTACACTGTCTTGACTTCGATTTCTGGATTTCATATCGGGACTGTGTTATTTGATATTTTTGAACCTCTGCTCTGTTTTGACCATTGCCTTTGAATTCAGTATTGGGACCTTGTTTGCTGTGTCTGCTTTGCCTCTTCAGGTATCTCCTTGTGCTCTTTGGAGCTTTGTGCATGAACCACCATTTTTGTGAAAATAAACCTTTTATTTCATTAAGATTCATATTGGCCCTTTTGTTTCTAGTCGGGGTATTTTGACAGTGTTTCCCCCCTCTAGTGAACAACGTTTGAATTGTTTTTGCAGCTGTGCTTTTTTTGAACTTCATGACAAAGAGTCTCATCACCTAAAGATTACAGACCAGTAGAACTCATGTTTCACAACATGAAGACCTTCGAGAGGTTGCTTCTGGTCGATATGAGTCCTCTTGTGAAAGACCACTTGGCCACACTGAAGTTCGCCTATCAGAAAAAAATTGGATAATAAGATGAAACTTTCTGTGTGATCTGCAAGATTTAATCTCATCTGGACAAAGCTTGCAGCACTATGAGGAATATGTGTTTTGATTTCTCCAATATCATCATTTAATCCCTGTTAAGGAGTAAGCTCAGGATATGCAGGCGGATGAGCCTTTGGCGTTCTGGTTAATGGACTGCCTAGTGGTAGGCCGCAGTTTGTGAGACTCAAAGATTGTGTCTCTGACATACATTTTATCAACACTGGTGCTGCTCAAAGGTTGCTATCAGGTCTTCAATAGAATTTATTTTGAGCCTTCGTATTAGCTGAGCGAGAGAATTGGGGAGGTTAAGTAGTCACACACGACTTTCTCCACAATTTCTTTGAGAGAGTTTTCTTCTGGTTTCAACCAGTGTCCGACTCTGCCCCATAAATCAAAGGCTTGGGAACGCTTTAGCTGCTCAGAGTCAAACCACCACTCCTGACATGTTTTCACCTGCTGGTCCAGGCAGATACTGTATCGTAGTATCACATTGGGTTTTAGTTGAACACTAGGCTGACCTGCCTTTTAAGGCGACCGACTTTTAAGTTGACCACTTCTAAAGGCAATTCAATATGTAGATCAATTTGATATTTTATACAAACTCATTAATTTGGTTATATTGCATTTGAGCGGTATTACTTTAATACTCGTAGTTTCTGTTATTTTTGTGATGAAATTTTAACTTTTTTTCTATATTGAGGTCGCCCTTTTGAATCCCCCTGATATTTACGACGTGGTGAGGCATTTGTACTCCATCAACATTAATTATTTCCAGAGACATAATTTTGTCTATTTTTCCAGCGCATCGCGCACAAAAGCAAGGGAACGATGGGAGCACCAGAACTCTGCTCACATCATGTCGCTTCGTACCGCAAGCTGCAAGTAGTATGTCTGTGATAAGCGGAATGCCGCTACGCTTTCCACTCACGGGACGGAAGGACAATCCCGACCGCTTTTATATAGTAAGAAAGAAGAAGAAGATATCGCACAGTCTGGAGTAGAAAATCATCTTTTACCTGGAAAAACGAAACTACAAATCCCATCGTGCATTGCAAAATGGGCGGGGCGTGTATGAAACTCCGCGCCTGCGTAGCACACACGGGACGGAAGGACAATCCCCACCGCTTTTATATAGAAGGATTCTCACCGGCAGCTTCCTCGTTGAAGTCATAATAAGCCCAATAGGCTGTTCCCTTCAGAAATGATGGCAGTATGTGTGCTCATTGTGCACGCTTCCAATAATGACGGGTAGCAGTGCATTCAAAACCTAGGAAAAAAGTCTCAAAATCAACTTCATGTTGTAATTGTACTAATAACTAGGATGGACCTGACAATTGTTCCTGTTGCAGAGTGGCATGGGCTCTCATACATAACTCCGGTCCAGCAAGCCATGTCCGTTCCTCACCTACCTGGACCTCCAAAGTCTGGATTTCTGCCAACATGGTGTGCGTTGTTTCATGTTGCTCCATCTGCCAGTAACGTTCATGAAATTCTGCTGACTACGCCACTGTAATAAAGAGACAAAAAAAGATTATAAATTTTTAGGGCACAACGAAAGCTAACCTCATAAATTCAAATAAAACGTGAGGTACAGTGTTGAAAAAGGAAAGAAATATGACGACATGACTCTCAAAGATAGACTGATTAAGATGCTGTTGCTTCCAGTGAGGGTTCTTGGCAGGAGGAGGCAGATCAAGTTGGGTGGAAACCGAAAGTCACATCAAAGGTGTCATGGTTGTCAATCTTCCAGTCTGCAGAGATAGGAAGATAAAAGGCATTAGTTTACAGCACTCTCTAGCTTTCTGGAGGAAGATTACAATTTTCTGAGCCTTCAAACTGTCCCCTATGTGCATGAGTGTGAATATATATATATATATATATATATATATATATAGTAAAATAAAGCACAACACAGCATAAAGGTTTGGGGTTTTCCGGCCTCGTATACTGTACAGTTTTGCAAAATATGGGTCAGACAATATTCCATGTATCAGGCAGTCAAGATGGCGGAGTGGGGAAGATTTATGGAGTGGGACCGGAATTGACAGAGAGGAATGCTGGGAAGGAACCGAGGTGGATGCTGGGAGTTATGATGTCATCAGAGGTAGACAAAAGAAAGGTAAAGAACATGGAAGTGGCAGTACGTGGTCAGGGAGTCTGAGGAGATTCATGGCGCTGCTGCTTCTTTCTTTCTGTACGAACAAAGAGAGAGATATTAGTACCCTAATAGTAACCTTTCCCACTTGGCAAGAGTTTTTGCACTACAGTTCGGGTCTTTACGCAGCTCCCTAAGCGAGTGTGCGTGACATGACCCACCCCCATAGCCCAGACCCACCGGGTCAGGCGGCCCGATCCGAGAGGTCGTGAACCCGGGAGAGGGCATCGGCATTGGCTTGAAGGTTGCCCCAGCGATAAGTGACGGTAAACTTGTATGGATGAAGGTCCAAAAACCACCTGGTGACTCGGGGATTCAACTCCTTGTGAACCGCCATCCACTGCAGAGTGGCATGATCCGTCACTAGTGTGAATTTGCGACCCAACAGGTAGTACCTCAGATGAGTCACTGCCTACTTAATAGTCAAGGCTTCCCTCTCCACTGCTGCATACCTGGTCTCCCAGTCCAACAGTTTCTGGCTCAGTTAAATTACGGGGTGTTCGACACCATCGATGCTTTGGCTCAGCACAGCACCCAGGACTGTGTCCGAAGCATCGGTCTGGGGGATAAAGGGAAGAGAAAAATCAGGAGTTTTTAATATCGGTGCCGTTGTCAGGGCCATCTTAAGGTCACTGAATGCTCGTTCTGTTTCATTGTCTCATACCACATACAAAGGAGCCCGTTTCCTTGTTAAATTAGTCAAGGGTGCTGCTCTCTTGGAGAAATGAGGTACAAACCGGCGGTAGTACCCCGCTAACCCCAAGAAGACTTGCACCTGTCTCTTGGTACTCGAACAGGGCCATTCAAGGATGTCTTTGACTTTAGAACATTGGGGTTTCACCTCTTCTCCCCCCACCAGGTAGCCTAAATATTTGGCCTCCTTCAAACCAAAGAAACATTTGCGTGGACTGATACGGAGACCTTCCTTCGCTAGCGTCAAGATGACGGCGTACACCTGCAAGATATGTTCCTCCCAGGCGCCGGAATAGATGACTACGTCATCCAGGTAGGTGGCACAATAGGACTGGTGGGGCCGAAGCACTCTGTCTACCAGACGTTGGAAGGTTGCTGGCGCCCCGTGCAGTCCGAATGGGAGAACCTTATATTGCCAATGTCCACTAGGGGTACTAAAGGCAGTTTTCTCTTTCGCAGATGCCGTTAGGGGAATTTGCCAGTATCCTTTGGTCATTTCAAGAGTAGTCAAGTACTGAGCCATACCCAAACATTCAATGAGGTCGTCCACCCGGGGCATAGGGTAGGCATCAAATTTGGAGACCTGGTTAAGACGTCTAAAGTCGTTGCAGAATCTCCAGGAGCCATTTTGCTTGGAAACGAGGATGATAGGACTTGACCAAGGACTGTGACTTTCCTCAATTATGTCCATGTCCAACATTTGCTGTACTTCTAGTTCCACCTCTGCAAGTTTTGCCTCTGGAAGGCAGTAGGGGCGTTCCCGGACCACCATCCCGGGGTCTGTTATGATGTTGTGCTCAATCAGCAAGGTGTGTCAGGATCGCTTGATCCAACTCCCGTCGTTGCTGGGATGTCAAATTGGGACCGAGGTTAAGGGCCGATTTTTCCGAGAAAAGGGAGAGGGTTGCACCGGAGTTCGGGTGGCCTTCCCGTTCTCTCCATGGCTTTAGCAAGTTCACATGGTACACCCTCTCGCTTGGTCGACGATTCGGTTGTTTTACCAAATAATCGACGAGCCCTTTCCTTTCCTTAACCTCATAAGGGCTCTGCCAATGGGCCAGCAATTTGGAGTGGGAGGAGGGCACGAGCACCATTACTCGGTCCCCAGGTTGGAATTCCCTAAGGAATGAGTTTCGATTATAACAACGCGCCGGTGCTGTTTGAGCACTCGTCATGTGTTCTTTTAGAAAAGGTCGGATTTTATTTAATCTATCGCGCAGTTGCGCGATATATTCCAATATATTGCAGGAGGAAAGAGTCTCCGCTTCCCAACTTTCCTTTAGTATGTCCAGAAGGCCCTGGGGTTGCCGCACATATAAGAGTTCGAATGGGGAAAACCCCGTAGAGGCTTGTGGCTCCTCCCAGTAGGCAAACAGCATGAAAGGCAGAAGTTGGTCCCAGTTCCGCGCTGACTACCTTGCGCAGCATCTGTTTAAGCGCCTGATTAAAACGCTCTACCAGTCCGTCGGTTTGCGGATGGTAAACAGACGTCTTTAGATGCTTAATACGGAGTAACTTCGCCACCTCTCTGAACGTATCCGAAGTAAAGGGAGTACCTTGGTCCGTGAGGACTTCTCTAGGTATTCCCACTCTGGAAAAAAGATTTACCAATTCCCGTGCGATATTTTTTTGTATGGGTGGAGCGCAAGGAAACCGCCTCTGGGTACCGAGTCGCGAAGTCCACCATGACTAATATATATTTATGGCCACGATTCGAAGGCTCTAGGGGTCCTACTAAATCGACTCCGAGTCTTTCAAAAGGAACATCAACGAAGGGAATCGGAACGAGAGGAGCACGGACCCTCCTAGGTATCTGACGTAACTGACAATCTGGGCAGGACTGGCAGAAACGTCAGACCTCGTCATTTATTCCAGGCCAATAGAAAAGGAGCTTTATTCTCTCAAGAGTTTTCTCAGCCCCGAGATGGCTGCATAGGAGGTGGGCGTGGGCCAGCTCGCAAACCTCCTGCCGGTAGGTCCGCGGCACTAGCAACAACTTCCGCACCTTGCATTCGTGAGTTGCGACTCGATACAACAGATCATTTTCCACTACAAAGTAGGGTTCCGGTGGCATGGGAGTATCTGACAAAATGCGATCAATGGAAACAATAGCATTCCAAGCAAACTTTAGGGAATCATTCCACTGTTCCCATTTAAATGATGCTGGCATGGTGGGTGATGGTCTCGTCTGTTGCGAGAGATGGACGTCTGAAGTGAAGCTCCGCTAGCAGTGGTGTTATTTTTCATATTTTTTGCTTATTATCCTGAGATATCTTGTATTTATTCAACCCGAGAGGGACTGCTACAGTATATGTAAGCACATATAAACATGGCCAACAAGAAGGGGGGTTCGAAAGAATCGAAAACTAAAGCTATACCCAAGCTGCGATCAGCAAGCCCCAGTTTTAGATACAGCCTTTCAGAGACAGACCTGGATCAGATGGGCGAAAGCACAGACTCCTCGGGACCACGGTCCGTTACATCGTCGCCGGCTGAGAGCTGGATAGCTCGCCGATTGGAGAAGATCACATGAAACTGGAAAGGGCCTTGAAGTCCGCGGCTTCATTTACGCAATTACGCGAGCCTGGAGCAGCGGAGACACCAGCTACAGCAAAGTCTGCTGCTTCATCTACGGTACAAGAAAGCACAATTGAACTACCTGAACTGAAGGTGTTGCTCACTGAGCTCACGCAAGATATAAAGAAAAGCGAGAAGGCTAATGAGAAAGCAAGGGCAAAGGCACATGAGAGACTGAAACAGGAATTGAAACAGGAGATGAAACAGGCCAATGAATGGCTGCAACAGGAA
>JANRMT010061414.1:34895402-34978768 GCA_026402145.1 Polypterus bichir lapradei | reverse complement strand
GTGCGGAGGAACTTGATAAACCTCTGACGTTATCAGAATTACTAGATGCTATAAAATCACTCCAAGGCGGGAAAGCAGCAGGTCCTGATGGTTACCCTGCAGAATTTTACAAGAAATTCTCCGCTCAGCTAGCTCCCCTCTTATTAGAAACATTTACAGAAGCCAGAGATAACAAATCTCTTCCACAAACCTTTCGCCAAGCACTAATCACTGTCTTTCCAAAACAATATAAGGACTTATTACAATGTGCATCATACAGACCAATTTCACTTCTGAATAATGATGTTAAAATACTCTCTAAAATCTTAGCCAGAAGGATGGAGAAAGTGCTCCCCTCGGTAATATCACAAGACCAAACTGGATTTATTAGGGGCCGGCACTTATCTTCCAATCTTCGACGCCTGTTTAATGTAATATACTCACCAACTAAATCAAACACCCCAGAAATATTATTATCATTGGATGCAGAAAAAGCATTCGACATGATTGAATGGAAATACCTTTTACTATATTGGAGAAGTTTGGGTTTGGCCCAAACATCTGTGCATGGATTAAATTACTGTATACTAACCCAGAAGCTTCAGTTTGCATCAACAACATTTGCTCAGACTACTTTAAACTAGAACGTGGCACTAGACAAGGATGCCCCTTGTCACCGCTGCTGTTTGCGATTGCCATTGAACCACTGGCAATACATTGTCGAAATACTGATCAGATAAAGGGGATTAGCAGAGAAGGACTGGAACAGAAAATCTCATTATATGCAGATGACATGGTACTGTATATATCAGACCCAGAAAATTCTGTGCCTGCAGTCTTAGCAGCACTCATAGAATTTCAAAAGATCTCTGGTCTCAGAATTAATCTGAATAAAAGTGTACTCTTTCCAGTGAACTCTCAAGCATATAATATTAGATTAGATACCCTACCTTTTATCATTGCAGAACAGTTTAAATACCTAGGGGTAAACATCACAAGTAAATATAAAGCTCTATATCAACAAAATTTCGCCGTTTGCATGGAAAAAATTAAACAAGACTTGCATAGATGGTCAACCCTTCATCTCACACTAGCTGGAAGAATTAACACTGTTAAGATGAATATTCTTCCTAAACTCCTTTTTTTATTTCAAAACATCCCAATATATATTAATAAATCATTTTTTAGGCAATTAGATTCGACAATAACCTCATTTATTTGGAATTCAAAACATCCACGCATCAAAAGAGCGACCTTACAAAGACAAAAGGCAGAAGGCGGCATGGCTCTACCTAACTTCCAGTTTTATTACTGGGCAGCAAATATACAAGAACCTGGACACAAATAGAAGAACATACACAGGCTTGGTCCGCAATAGAAGTAAAATCCTGCAGTACTTCTTTGTATTCCTTGCTCTGTGCTCCAATAAACACACGTTATCGGCAATACACTAATAACCCAATTGTGCTCCACTCACTTAGAATCTGGAACCAATGTAGAAAGCATTTTAAGACGGAGAAGCTTCTATCTGTGGCACCCCTGCAAGAGAACCACCTCTTTCAACCTTCACAAACATATGCAGTTTTTAATATTCGGAAAAAATTTGGAATTAACTTGCTTAGAGATCTTTATATAGACAACGTCTTTGCATCCTATGAGCAATTACATTCCAAATTTAACATTCCAGCTACACATTTCTTTCACTATCTTCAAATCAGAAACTTTGTTAAACAAAACCTTCCAGATTTTCCTCATCTTGCACCCTCATCCATGCTGGAAAAAATATTGCTCAATCTCAAGGACTTAGACTCCATCTCTACAATATATAAAATCATTTTACAATCCCTCCCTTTCAAAGATCCAAGAAGACACTGGGAAAAAGATCTTTCAATTAATATATCAGAAAAGGAGTGGAAAGTAGCAATGCAGAGAATTCACTCGAGCTCCATGTGCGCAAAGCATACAATCATACAACTCAAAATTATATATCGAGCACATCTGTCTCGACTAAAACTCTCCAAAATGTTTCCAGGGCATGATCCAACCTGCGAACGTTGCAACCATCTGGCCCTGCACCAAATTAACATTATTCTGGACAAACATTTTTAATTACCTTTCAGATAGCCTTGGACTCACAATCCCTCCAAACCCATTAACAGCTGTGTTTGGTGTTCTTCCAGATGGGTTTAAAGCGGAGAAAGACAAACAAATTGTGATTGCATTCACTACACTTTTGGCACGTAGACTTATTCTCATAAACTGGAAGAACCCAAACTCTCCTCTTTTAAGTCAGTGGGAAACCAATGTGTTATATTATTTGAAGTTGGAAAAAATCAAATACTCAGTTAGAGGATCTGTACAGACTTTTTTCAAAACATGGCAGGATCTAATCAGTAATATTTTAAAATAAGTTCATAAGGCACAGAGAATTTATTAATTTAGGTATGTTTACAAGCCTTAAATTTAACGCCGTTTGGCTCTCTCTCTCAGGGGTTGGGATCGATCTGTTCTTAATTTTTCTCTTTGTAAAAACTTGATTGCTTTGTATGGATTGTAATAAAATTAATAAAAAAAATAAATAAAAAAAAAAAAAAAAAATGATGCTGGCATGGACCTAAATTGATGATCCATGCTGTCTAAAGGATCGATTCGTGTCGGGGGTTGTTGTTTATTTGGCTTGGACCCTCACCTGGTGGCACTTCCGGGTCAGGGTCTGTCGCCTGGGAGTCTTCCCACAGTCCGCTTACGTCATCATCAGTTGCCGAAGAGCACGGCATGGGAGTCGCGGGGAGGGTGCCCCGTCCTCCAGTTATAAGACCCAACTTGGCTACAGGAGTGGTTTCTGTTCTACCACTTTTAGTCTTTGACCAGTCATGTCCCAGAATTACAGGAAAGGGGTGTTCGGGTAACACAGCCACAGACAGTTGACTTAGTTCCCCCTTCCAGGTAATATAACATTTCGCAGACCGATATCACCTGGTCTCCCCATGCACACAAGTAACCTTCATATGTTGGTTTAACACTAGAATTACCAGAGGCTACGAAAAAACTCGTAGATACGTCCCATCTTAAATCGCTTCTTAAATCCCTTCACACCTCTCCGCCAGTGTCCTTTGTCCTCTAAATGTGCTGATAAAGAGAAGCTAGAAGCAGCCAGCTATTCCATCCCCCCACCAATTTAGAACGTGCACGAACTTCTTCCAGCTCATGCCTTGATTAAGTATCTGGGAGTAAAGTGGAGTTTTAGAGTGGAAATAATAGATCGTTGTTTGGAACACACGCATTTCATGTCTGTTCCGTTTCTACAGTAATCTGTGTAAACACATTGTTAAAACAGAAACGTTTTTTATATTCTAGTAGTAGATGACAAAATGTAGGCATAAACTATATAATGTATGACGCCTGAAGTCCAAATATCAAAGAAACATTTTCACAAAAGGTACAAATATAACACAATAATTGAGCTTTTATTCAAAAATATAGCTGCAGAAAAAAAAGCCGCCTTAACATGTGACATTGACACCCACTTACTATGACCGCCTCCGTGGTGCAATACAATGAGCTACTGACTGGGAATCAAAACGTTGTGAGTTCGATCCTGCACCTCTCCGTTTTGAGAAGTAAACTGCTCTTATTCTTACTATTTTAGAATAAAAGCATACATTTGATTTCAGTCTGTAACAGCCGGTGTAATTTATGATCCTTGTAAAGGTTAGCTTTGTTTTGTTTTTTTTTAAATTCACTTTTCATTCTCTCAGTTGCGTTCAGAATCAATAGAATTCGGGATCGAATTCGGCGCTCCGTCGCTGAGCCAGTCAGCACACAGGAACTTAACTGCTTAACTGATTGGTTAGCTTCTCAGCCATCCGCCAATAGCATCCCTTGTATGAAATCAACTGGGCAAACCAACTGAGGAAGCATGTACAGGAAGTAAAAAGACCTATTGTCCGTAGAACCTGCGAAGCAGCGAAAAATCCGCGTTATATATTTAGATATGCTTACATATAAAATCCGCGATAGAGTGAAGCCGCGAAAGTCGAAGCGTGATATAGCGAGGAATTACTGTAAATAGAATAGAACAGCAAGTAGAATAAAGCTGGTTTTGCTGAAATACTGAGACACAGCCTCGTGTTTTGGGGTGCAAGACAGTGTCACACACATCACAATATTTTTAAATGGATCACCACATAATTGATGCTATCTGCTATGCCTGCCTGAAAAACTCTACTACAGGCAGTCCCCGGGTTACATACGAGATAGGGACTGTAGGTTTGTATTTAAGTTGAATCTGTATGTAAGTCGGAACAGGTACATTATTTTAATAAATGCTATTGTTGACCGACTGTAACCAAGTGCTCTGCCAATGAATTATGGAGTTTCACCTCTCTCTGACCTTTTTATTATTTCTACTTTATTTTCAATGGTGATGTTTTTTCTCTTCTTTACTGTATCACCAGCACTTGCATCAGATTTGTGTTTCAGAGACATTCTTGAAGGGTGAAGACAAAAGGTTAAGATGAGCTCTTCTGCACAGCACTGTACACGCTACTGACAAGAGACAACTTTCTGCTATGTGCGTAACAGTACAAGCAGGCTTGCTACTGAGAATGAATGGGGGCGGCGAGGGGCCCACCACACAGTCACCTCCACTACAGTATGCTGCCTGCAGCGTCCGCCCACCGAGAACGAACACGGTGCGGCCAAAGGCGGGTAGTGAATCGCCCACCACCGCCCCCATTCAACAGGCAGCCACCCGAGGCACACTACAATGCTACCCCCTGCCACCCCATTCACCCTCAGTGGTCTCTATTCAGCCACAACCAGGTCACCGCTTGCAGGGTCACCAGTCGCCCACCGAGAACGAACAGGTCAGCCGTGTGTGGTTGGTGGGCAGTGAAACATCCCCCTCCGCTCCATCCAGCCTACGTCCAGTCAGGAGCAGTAGCTGCGGCGGCATGGTGGGCGGGCAACGAACCGCCCCATCAAGCCTCCGTCCTGCACACGAGCGATAGCTGTGGCCCCAGTGACTATGGATCATGGGTCACCACTTGCCGCCAGGAGCCACCTGAAGGACACTATACTGCGTAAGCAGTGAAATCACCCCATAAAGCCTATGTTCATCCACCGCTTGCAGCGTGCCTAGGCCGAAGATGAGGGAGCGGCAGTTACTGAGGCGCATGCATCGCAGCTGTGGCCCTGTTCGTAAGTCGTAGGTCGGATGTCCGTAACTCGAGGACTACCTGTATTTACTTGATGATCAATATTGAAAACATGCCACCAAAAAGAAATTCTACTGTATCGACAGCTGCATTACACTCAACTGATTCTAAATCTGTTAAAAAGCATTTTGGGGTTCAGATCTGGAATACAGTCAGTCTGATGAGAACAACTGAGAGCAATTTAACATAAAGTTGTTATTACTAAAGATGGAGACTAAATGTATTGCTTTTTATGTTTAAAACCTGGATGTTGTACATATATAGCTGTTTGCTGGTGGTACAGTCAAACCACTCCTGGGAGCTGGATTGAATATATTCTCACCGCCTGTGCAGAATTTACACATTCTTCCCATATTCATATAAATTTGTTTCTGTCATCAGTATAATGATTCTAGAATATGAACTGAATCCATGCAAACGGGCAAAGGAAAAAACAGGTTAAAAAAATTAATGGATGATATGCATAATGATAAAATATTTTCTTGTTTTTCTTTTACTTCCATTTACAGTCAAGGTACTGTTTTTTACACCAGATTTAATATGATACATTTCTCTATTGCTGAAACAACTTAATCCATTTCAGGATAAAAGAGCCATCTTATTCTGGAGTAAGACAGAAAAAAGTGTGGATGTGTTTTAGTCTATCACTAGACACTGTACATGCATTCATTTCATCTATTTTAGACTGGCCAGTTATCCTAATATGCAGACCTTTTGGGATGTGTCAAGTACATTATGTATGTGTGTGCATGTATGCTTAGAGTGCTCTGCAGGGAACTTACTTTTTAGTGTCACTTGTCTTTGGGAGGCATGCATGTAAGAAATGCATTGCACAATGAACACAAGACAACAACACCTCTCTTCTGGGAGTGTTTTCTGCAATGGATTGAGTTTCGAAATGATATCTAAGATGACACATGTGAGGCATGTCTGGCAAAAAATTTGAAAAATTAGAATTTAAAAAAATGTAAATAAATATTCCCAACAAGGAAATCAATAATAGAACACTTGACCAAAATTCAGAAAATTCTGAAATCAAGAAAAAAGTCCCCCGACAGCTTAGAGGAAATAAGTCTGACAAAGGTTCCCAATTTCAGGATTATAAAATGTTTAATTTTAGAAATGCTAAATAAAGCAGGTTTTCCCATGTTGGTTTGTATTGTTTTATGTCTTTGTTTTATTCATTTTATGTCTCAAAAGCATACAGTGCAGATTTTTTTAAGTGTGGTAAGTGATGGAACGAAAGAACCCATGATCTGAAGCTGGAAGGGCTTTTTGAATATTGAACTTATAAAGGACCATTATTTATTGTCTATTTTAATTATATTTTTAGAAGTTGTTATTCTTTTGCGTCCTGTGTTTTAAAGATGAACTTGAGTGGTTTTTGACTGCAGGTTTTTTAGTAGTGCTTTTAAGTGCAGGTGCATATGAACCACATCACAGGGCCTGGTTACCAGTTTCATGGGTTGGTCTAACTGTGCATCCCTCCCATGCAACTTTGGGGGGAGTAATGTAGTAAAGTACATTAAGGGGTCTGTGGCAGTGTGTGTTTTTAGTGTTGAAACAGTGCAGCACCTTAGGCTTGTGGGTGTGGGAGCGGGAGAAAAATCAAGATCAAAGTGATGACTGAAAAAGTAAACCTCAGGATCCTGGCAGAATTGGTGCAGCAGAGTGGAGGCAGGTCAGGGAAGAAGCCCAGTGCAGAGCAGTGACTCTCTGAGGGTAGGTTTGCTCCTGCTAAGGAACTTAAGTGCAACAGAAGAGGCCAGCCACTTTCAGAGGTCCCGTGGATGCAGAAGGACAGCATTGGGAGATGGAAGCAAGGCTAGCAGGGTCCCCACAGATGCCAAAGGATGGTAGTAGGGACACAAGCCAGTAAAGGTTGACTGAGCTTGCCGGAAGGCACCTCCTGCTGCTGAGCAAATCTAAAAGGGTGAGTAGAGGAGATGTAGTAATAGAAGGATCCCTGAAACTCATGATTCTTTAAATGAATGATCCCATATTTTAAACCTTGATTTTAAACAGTTGCGGAGTTATTTATTTATTTGGGATTTTAACCTCCACGAATATGTTTTTATCAGGGATTATTTATTAATACGTGAAGAAACAGAAGTACAGTTTATTTGTTATTTGGACATTGTTTAGAAAATAAAATGTACTGAGCACATTTTGCACCTACTCTTTTTATGTCAGTAGTCATTCACCCTAGTCCATCTTGGTTCATGACTATTGATGACCCAGGTTCAAGGAACAAATTTCAGCTGCAGACAACCCAGGTTATCATGATTGGAACAAGCCAGGTCTTCATGTCCAGCATTAGTAACTGACCTCATAAATGTTCTTTTGACTGATATAGGCACAAATTCATGTAGGCACACTCCAAAATCTTCTGGAAAGTCTTCCTAGAAAAGGGGAGGCTATTATTGTTACAAAGGAGGGGGGCAACACCATATTAATGCTCATAGTTTTAAAATTGTATGCCCAACAAGGTAAAACTGGTGGGATGGTTGTGGTAATTTGCCTGCCAAAGATGACTTGTACAGAGCAAAGTAAAAGCACTTAGTTTTTTAATTCACCAAAATGTGGGGGTGCACTTCCGTGAACATTTTAACTTTTGCGCTGGGTTGCACTGGTGTCTGGGTAGGCATGTGTCAAGTTCAGGCCTGAAGGAAGGCACGTGAGCCCAGTCAAACAGTCAAGCATTTTTTTTGCCACCTGCCACTAACAAAGTAAGGTGTGAGGAACATTTGGATTAGCTTGTTCAAGCATGCATTCATTAGTTATGAGGAGAGAATCCCAAATAAAGTCCTGAGTTAGAATTACAAGAAAAGTAACTTAGTTTCCGGATTGGAGCACTTTGAGGATGCGCTCGTGCTCGTGTTCACTTGTGTACACGTGAGGCCACCATGCATTTTATTACAAGCCTTGCGGTGATTGAGTGTAGCACGTACGCAGATCACACCTGCGTCAGCCACTATAGGAGAAAGAGAACAGCGTGACGCAGGATTGGCTAAAAGTTTCGTACCCCAGTATAAAAGACACTTCCTGCCCATAGGGGTCATCTTTTCACTCAGTCGCAGGGTAAGTGCTTTTCCTGTAGCTGATTCATATAGTATACCAAGCACAGTAGCCTGTGCCTTATTTTGTAAATATTTTCTTTTCTTGTATATAAGTAGATATAGCTATCTCCTACATATAGTTTAGTTTTGGTGGAGATATTTACATAGTTTGAGTTTGCAGTGCACATTTTATCTTCTTTTTGTATATACACTAATATTTTTGTAAATTGCTTTGGGATTCATTAGACTTTGTTTTGTGTAGTTTGTTTCTGATCATATATTCTTTATTTAGGAAGACTACAGTTTTTGTGTATATGATATTTGTCTTTGATTATTTTCATTTTGGGGCTGGCAAAAATCACTGTAAATAGAATTTACTAGTTTTGATTGGGACATTGATTTTTGTGCTCTAGTGCACCTCTAAATAAAACCCTCTATTGTTTTGGAAATACCATTATTTTATGTCAGTGGTCCATCTTTCAAGTATGATCCTGGTTTGTCCTGAACTACAAGATGCCCATAGGGTAGTCTGTTGCCAACCTTGCCACTAAATAGAATGTCACAATGGTCAGGTGTTCACAAACTTTGGCCATATGGTGTCAAGTCAAGTGAAACTGGGGAGCATGCACTGGTACAGTGCGTTGCCACACCCACTACACGACAACACAACTTGGGATCCTGGTTTGCAACCCCCCCAGGCAGACACACAGTCCAGTCCCACCCTCTGGAAATGACCCTCTATCTGCCGCAGTCAGGTGTTATGTGGGCGACCCCTTGGCCTCGTCCAGCCACTCGGGTCCCCAACAATGAGGATCTTACAAGCCGGATTCCCACGGGGAAACGCGCCACATGGCCGTAGTGCCGTAAACTGACGTTCCCTCACAATGCAGGTAATTTGCCTCATTCTGGACTCCATGAGCAACCGCTCATTTAACACAAGGTCAAACTAACGGTACCCAAGGATTTTCCGGAGAGACACAGTACCAAAGGAGTCCAGTCTTCATCTCAGGTCACTGGATAGCGTCCATGTCTTGCAATCATATAGCAAGACAGGATGCACCAGAACTCTAAAGACTTGGACCTTCATCCTTTTGCATAGATATCGGGAGCGCCACACACCCCTTTCCAGCAACCTCATGCTCTCCCAATCCGTCTACTGACTTCACAGGAAGAGTCACCAGAGACATGAATGTCACTGCCAAGGTAAATAAACCTCTTGACAAGGTCGACACTCTCTCCGCAAACAGACACACTGCTGATGGCTGTGCCCAAGAGGTCATTAAGAGGTCATTGGATCTTGGTTTTTATCCACGACACTCGCAAACCCAGACAATCAGACTCCTCACTCAGTCTCTTTAGCGTCCCAATCAGAGCCTCCATTGACTCCGCGAAGATCACAGCATCGTCAGCAAAGTCAAGATCCATGAATCTTTCTTCACCAACAGATGCCCCACAGCCGCTGGCCCCCACGACCTTGCCCAACACTCAGTCCATACAAGCATTGAACAGAGTAGGAGCAAGAACACACCCCTGACGAACCCCAGAATCAACTGGGAAAAATGCAGAGGTCCTGCCTCCACTCTGCACAGCACTCAAAGTACCAGTGTACAGGCCGGCCATGATATCCAGCAACCTCGAGGGGATCCCGCAAATCCTCAAGGATGTCCCACAGGGCAGCTCAATCAACTGAGTTGAACGCTTTGCGAAAATCGACAAAGGCTGCAAAGAAACTCTGCTGATATTTGCGTTTGTGCTCCATGAGAACCCACAGTGCCAGGACATGGTCAATGGTAGACTTCTTAGGCATAAAACCAGACTGTTCCGGTTGCTGGTAGGTGAGCAAGTAATCACAGATCCTATTGAGGACGACCCTAAAAAGGACCTTACCTGGCACCGAGAGCAGTGTTATCCCCCTGTAGTTGCTGCAATCCAGGCGATCACCCTTCCCATTTCCAGATTGGGGTGACAAGTCCTGTTTTCCAGTCAGTTGGGATGATGCCAGTCTCCCAAATGGAAGCAAAGATTGCTTGCAATGCCAGGAGGACAGCCTTACCACCAGCCTTTAGAAGTTCACCCCAAATACCACAGATCCCTACAGCCTTTACCCCCTCAGCTGGTTCACCACCTGTGCAATCTCAGTGAGACTGAGTGGTTCACAGCTAATTGGAGGATCAGCCTCAAGAACCGTGAACCCAGAGATATCCAATGTTCTAGCCGGTGGATCAGCTTTGAACAGCTGCTCAAAGTAGCCAGCCCAGCGAGTCACAACTACAGTGTCATCCGTAAGGACCATTCCATCAGCTACCCTGACTGCAACTCTTAGAGGAACAGATTTAGATGTGCGTAATGCTTCAATTCCTCTGTAAGCAGGACATGGGTCGCTAGACCACAGATGATGTATCACTTGCTCACAGACTCCTCTAACAAACGCCTCTTTATCTGCCCTCAGAGCCCTCGCAGCCGTCCTTATCAGTTCCCAGTACAGACCAAAGTTGCCACTGAGATGTGCGCTGCAACTCCTCTCGATGATATCCAGAGTGCCCCGCGAGATGAAACACCTCCTTCTGGGAACACCGGCAACACCAGCACAACCCTCAGCAACCTTCAGGGTCTTGTCACGGAAGTCTCCCACATCACATTAGGATTGGCAGTCACACCCAAATCTGAAAGTTCCTCGCACAAACTGCGTGCAAACTCATTAGAAACAGCATGGTCTTGGAGTCTGGCCAAGTCCAGGCTCATTTTCCTAGTAGGTGGTAACCTATTGGACCTAAGCTGGATCCTAAGAGTAGCAACAACAGGTCTGTGGTCAGAATTCCCAAACTGGGCACTTCTGTAGACCCTGCAGTTTTGCAAGAGCCTCCAGCATCTGCCCAAGAGGATGTGATCGATCTCCAAGTCCAACAATGTGGTTCTGGATGCTGGAACCAGAATCCAGCGATTCGCAGCCTCTGACCTTTTGCAAAGTCAAGGAACATGGAGCCACTTTCACCATGGTCACCAGACCCATGGGGACCAAGACAATCCTCATAGCCAGTCCTTTCAGCGCCAGTGGCTGCATTGAAGTCACTCATGACCAGAGAAGTGTTACCTCGTGGGCACCCATCAACCACCGAGCAAAGCTGCGAATAAAATGTCTCCCTCGCCGAGACATCACTCACCGTGGTTAGAGCATACACTGAGACAACAGACAAGGCACCCAGGGAGTGCCGTAATCTGTGTCTCATAATACGCTCATTGAAAGGAGTGACATCGGACACCAATCCGCCAATCCGCTACAGTAACAGCTACTCCCCTAGTATGATAGCCATCAGACCAACCAGACCAATAAACTTTGTATCCACCTACAGAGATTTGGCCAGTCCCCAGTCTGCGCACCTCAGAGAGTGCCGCCACTGAAATGCGGAGTTTACATAGCTCCTCCAACAGCAGAGGAAGATGATCATCTTGCCAGAGAGACAAGACGTTCCATGCGCCCACCCGTATGGGCCGCCTCAAATTGGGACCTAAGTGCTGCCGTGCAGCGGGTGACGCCTCAGCACCACACCAGCTCTGATCCCCAACAGACCTGACCCAATTGGCTCTCCAACAGTTTCGACTCTCCTTTGGAGAGGAAAAAGGAGTCTTTTCTGTAATCTTGGAGCTTTGTGAAGTTTTTTTGGCTGGAGTGCCAATCCTACCACCAACCCCTATGATTTCCCTGCAAGTTGGAGGACCGCTTGCAGGGCCAGATACAGTTTAACGTTGTACCCCGGACAGGCCATATGGTGTGCATGGAATAATTTACCAAGCAGTACAGTTGATAGTAATAATTTAGGAACACTCAAATGTTCACTGTAATAATTAAGTTAGTATAATTTTTTTTAGCCCATGTGAGGCTGCATGCTCAAGGAACAGCTGGCAGATACTTTTCTGTGTTTGCACCAGCCTGCTTTACATCATAGGCAGCAGCATTCAGGTGTTTGTGATAAAAGTATCGACTGCATTGTAATATACAAATTAAGACTTACAGTAAAGTCATAGTTTCGTGTTCCGTGAAGTTCTTCTTTAACCTCAGACCACCACAGTGCCAATATATATGAGCATGCAATACCTCCATCTAATTTTAAGTGCTGCACTCCGGACTGACAAACACTTTATCATGTGAAATTGTGGAATGAAGAGCCTGGGGAGAGTGCAAGGTTATTTGTGTTTATTTTTTTTTACATAGATTGATGTATTGATGGTGTAATTCGCTACTGTTAGGATTGGATAGTATTAGGTTAAAAATCAATGCTATCAGTTTAACCTTTCTTTTCATGGTTACATTTTGCTCCATGATTTCATTGCAGCTTGCTCCCCTCTAGGAAACATAGTGGTGTCACCCTATTGGATAGACCAATAGCAGAGAATACCTCGACTACTGTATATATTAAATTCCTGAGAGGTACAGGGGAGGGGGTCAATTGACCAAACTACAAGCGACCAAGACAGTGTGACATAAAAAGCTGGGAGCACAGTAGTAACAAAGGGTGTGGCTCAGTGGCTGGCTGCAATTGGGAGCCTGAGAAACCTCCTGTGAGCCAGTGGAAGCTCCTGTTCTTTCTTTTCTGGAGGAGCTTTTTCTCTTATAAGTTGATACAGACTCTGAATTCTCCTTTTTTTGTAAATAATATTTTCAAGGCTGTTTATTATCTTGAAGTTCTTGAGGAGGGTAAAGCCTTATCATTTTCATAGCATAGTTTTGCACTTGTGGTTTTGTGTCTTTTGTGGCATAATTGGAGAATGGAGTCTTCACTTCTGAATTGATATTAAGATAGTCTCCCAAGTTTTAGCTAGAAGGACTGAGAAAATGTTTTCTTTTGTAATATCACAAGACCAAACCAGATTTATTAAAGGCAGACACTTGGCTTCATACCATAGGTGTCTGTTTGACCTCCTAAGCGTTAGACCAGAGCATCACTCAGGCTGTAAAAATAGCACTTAAAGCTACAGTCCCGAGTATCACTCAGGAAAAGTATAGATGTGAAAGTGCCAACAGCATTAGTGCCAAGCATTTCTTGGGCAATGGTATAGACATGTCTTACATAAGCATCAGGGTCAAGCATTACCCAGGAAATGAAATAAACGCTTCATCTACTAGCCTCTTAATGACATCTTGTAAGAAACGCCTCTCATCAGCAGTGATGCTGAAGTGAATCTGTCTTTAGGCAGTGAAACTTAAATGGTCAGTGAAACCAAAAGTGATTCTGGGAATATGAAAGCGGCACCTGCATCACTTGCACATGTGCAGTGTGCTGTTCATATTATTATTATTATTATTATTATTATTATTATTATTATTTATTATTATTTGTGTCATTATTATACTTTCTATACTTCTATATAGTCCACAAGGAATCTTTATAAGAGATTAATTTATTAATATAAATAAAGAAAAACAGCAATGGCAAAATAAGGTAAAAGGATTTGCCTAAAAAGGCAATCAAAGGCAAATAAGTCCAAAGATCTTATTATAAGCCCAAGCCACAATACAAGCAAAAATCCAGAATCTAAAAAACAACAGTCAATAGTCATAATAGAATAGAATCTGGTGATCTCCTAATCTGGAGTAATAGTAAGTGTGTTTTCTAGTACTGCTTGAGAATTTCAAATAATGCAGACCTGTAAACCTGCAAACTTACTGACTTCCATTTACTCTCTTATTTTGGCATTCTACTTTAAGACCACAGGCACTGTGGTGTAGTAATTAAGGCTTTGGACTTCAAATGCTGAGGATGTGGATAAGAGTCGTGCTACTATGTGACCATGAGCAAGTCACATGATCTGCCCGTGCTCCATTTGGAAAACCAAAAGAAAAGTAACCAATTGTACTCTGAATATTGTAAGTTACTCTTTAGCTTTATCTGAAACTTTTTTCACATATAAATATTATTTATTTCTCACCCTGCTATAATTCCTGTTTGCATTTAATTTTACTCAGGCTTTCCTGAAGATATAAAACTAATGCATCATGTTTTCTGTCCCAGAGATTTGTTTACTGATGTCAGTTTGTATTCAGTCTTTATTTTGAAGTTTACAATTTTTTTTCTATCTTTTTCTATGCCATTTTGTTTTTCTTCCAAGGTAGCTAAGTTGAAGTTCACATGTTTCCCATTGTCATGGGAATTCTTCCTACAATACCCCAGGGTTGTATCATGGACATATAATTGGAGCAATCACTTACATTTCACCTCACACAGCCTCATATCATCTGAGATTACATTCATTATCTAAGGATTGCTTACTTTATTTTGAGGGTTTTTTGGAATTGACTTTTTCTCTGAATTAGGACTTTGACATTTGAGTTTGGGTTACTGGTGTTGTCGTTTTTTCTCTTTGACCTGTGGATTTACATATGAGCTTCATTTTCTGATGTCTTTTCTCCAGGTCTTTTCTCATAGAATTTTTCTAAACCATCTAATCAATATTATAATTATTTACATTAGCATCTGTATTTAGATTTGAAGTTTTAAGAATGCCATCAAATTTTGAACTCATGCCCTTACATGTCTCACAGTTTTAGTTCCAAAATGAGTGTTGATTGGCAAGGAAAGGAGCTGATCAAAGTTAATTAGACTAAACACTTTTCAGAGATATTAAATGTTCATTATTATAAATCATTTTTAATATATGCACCTGTAATTCATGGAATTAAACAAAACCATCAAGTGATGCCTCAACTGCATCTGTATTTTTAAGTCAGGCTTTACGGGAAAACCCAAATCCTTCTTCTTTCAGCTGCTCTGGTTAGGGCTCGCCACAGCGGATCATCTTCTTCCATATCTTTCTGTCCTCTGCATCTTGTCCTGTTACACCCACCACCTGCATGTCCTCTCTCAACACATCCATAAACCTTCTCTTAAGCCTTCCTCTTTTTCTCTTGCCTGGCAGCTCTATCCTTAGCATCCTCCTCCCAATATACTCAGCATCTCTCCTCTGCACATGTCCAAACCAACGCAATCTCACCTCTCTGACTTTGTCTCCCAAACGTCCAACTTGAGCTGACCCTCCAATGTACTCATTTCTAATCCTATCCATCCTTGTAACACCCAATGTAAGTCTTAGCATCTTTAACTCTGCTACCTCCAGCTCTGTCTCCTGCTTTCTGGTCAGTGCCACAGTCTCCAACCCATATAACACTACCATCCCGTAGACTTTCCCTTTCACTGTAGCTGATATCCGTCTGTCACAAAACACTCCTGACACTCTTCTCCACCCATTCCACCCTGCCTGCATTCTATTTTTCACCTCTCTTCCACAATCCCCATTACTCTGTACTGTTGATCCCAAGTATTTAAACTCATCCACCTTTGCCAGCTCTACTCCTTGCATCCTCACCATTCCACTGACCTCCCTCTCATTTACACACATGTATTCTGTCTTGTTTCTACTGACCTTCATTCCTCTCCTCTCTAGAGCATATCTCTACCTCTCCAGGGTCTCCTCAACCTGCTCCCTACTATCACTACAGATCACAATGTCATCAGCAAACATCATAGTCCACGGGGACTCCTGTCTAATCTGTCAAACTGTCCATCACCATTGCAAATAAAAAGGGCTCAGAGTCAATCCCTGATGCATCCGTCACTCCTACTGCAGACCTCACCACGGTCACACTTCCCTCGTACATATCCTGTACAACTCTTACATACTTCTCTGCCACTCCCGACTTCCTCATACAATACCACAACTCCTCTCGAGGCACCCAGTCACATGCTTTCTCCAGGTCCACAAAGATGCAATGCAACTCCTTCTGGCCTTCTCTATACTTCTCTATCAACACCCTCAGAGCAAACATTGCATCTGTGTTGCTCTTTCTTGGCATGAAAATATACTGCTGCTCACTAATCATCACCTCACTTTTTAAACTAGCTTCCACAACTCTTTCTGATAACTTCATGCTGTGGCTCATCAATTTTATCCCCCGTAGTTACTACAGTCCTGCACATTCCCCTTATTCTTAAATATCGGCACCAGTACATTTCTTCTCCACTCCTCAGGCATCCTCTCACTTTCCAAGATTCCATTAAACACTCTGATTAAAAACTCCACTGTCATCTCTCCTAAACACCTCCATGCTTCCACAGGTATGCCATCTGGACCAATGGCTTTTCCATTCTTCATAGTCTTCATAGCTGTCCTTACTTCCTCCTTGCTAATCCGTTGCACTTCCTGATTCACTATCTCCACATCATTCAACCTCTTCTCTCTCTCGTTCTCTTCATTCATCAGCCTTTCAAAGTACTTTTTCCATCTGCTCAAAACACTCTCCTCGCTTGTGAGTACGTTTCCATCTTTATCCATTATTACCCTAACCTGCTGGATATCTTTCCTAGCTCTATTCCTCTGTCTAGCCAACCGGTACAGGTCCTTTTCTCCCTCCTTAGTGTCCAACCTCTCATACAACTCATCATACACCTTTTCTTTAGCCTTCACCACCTCTCTCTTCACCTTGTGTCATATCTCCTTGTACTCTTGTCTACTTTCTGCATCTCTCTGACTATCCTACTTAATCTTTGCCATCCTCTTCCTCTGTATACTCTCCTGTACTTCCCCATTCCACCACCAGGTTTCCTTTACCTCCTTCCTCTTTCCAGATGTCATGCCAAGCACCCTTCTTACTGTCACCCTTACTACATCTGCTGTAGTTTCCCAACTGTCTTGTAATTCTTCACTACCACCCAATGCCTGACTCACCTTCTCCCGAAACTCAACCTTGCAGTCTTCCTTTTTCAACTTCCACCATTTGATCCTTGGCTCTGCCCTCACTCTCTTCCTCTTCTTGATCTCCAACGTCATCCTACACACCACCATCCTTTGCTGCTTAACTACACTTTCCCCTGCCACCACTTCGCAGTCTTCAATCTCCTTCAGATTGATTCTTCTGCATAGGATGTAATCTACCTGTGTGCATCTTCCTCCACTCTTGTATGTAACCCTATGTTCCTCCCTCTTCTTAAAATACATATTCACCACAGCCATGTCCATACTTTTGGCAAAATCCACTATTGTCTGACCTTCTTCATTCATCTCCTTGACACCATACCTACCCATCACCTCCTAGTCTCCTCTGTACCTTTCACCAACATGTCCATTGAAATTCACTCCAATCACCACTTTCTGTCCCTTGGGTACACTGTTCATCACTTCATCCAACTCACTCCAAAAATCTTCTTTCTCATCCATTGCACACCCAACTTGCAGGGCACAACAACATTCATCATCACACCTCCAATTTCCAGCTTCATAATCATTACTCTGTCTGACACTCTTTTCACCTCCAAAACACTCTTGACATACTGTTCCTTCAGAATAACCCCTACTCCATTTCTCCTCCTATGCACACCATAATAGAACAATTTGATTCCACCTCCGATCCATCTGGCCTTACTCCTCTTCCATTTAGTCTCTTGCATGCACAATATATCAACCTTCCTTCTCTCCATCATATCTGCTAACTCTCTCCCCTTACCAGTCATACTGCCAACATTCAAAGTTCCTACCCTCAGTTTCACTCTCTTTACCTACCTCCTGTCCTCCTGCCTTCAGACATGTCTCCCTACTCTTCTTCTCCTTCTTCGGCCAACAGCAGCCCAATTTCCGCCAGCACCCTGTTGGCTAACAGTACTAGTGGCAGCCGTTGTTAACCCGGGGCTCGACCGATCCGGTATGGAAATTTGTATTGTTGTCTACATATTGATTTGGCAAAATTTTACCCTTCCTGACGTAACCCTCCCCATTTATCTGGGCTTGGGACCAGCACGAAGAAACACACTGGTTTGTGCATCCCCTGTGGCTGGGTTATAGGAAAACTCAAATATTAGGTTTAATGTGTAATATAACATTACTAGTAACAAGTTTTTTGCTTCAAAACAACTGGATGTTTAAATGTATGTTTTAGTATGCATTTCAGTATGCACTGATGTAAAAGAATTAGTTTTGTGTCTGAGGCTTTAATATTTGACAAACTACACGAATGGAAAAAGTCAAATTTTATTTTTTATTTAATTTTTTATTTTATTTTATTTTTATGGACTGACTTTTGTTATAACAAAACAGATCTTAATTGCACAGATGAGAGTAAGATATGCTTCATAAACAATTTGAAAAGAACTCAGCAACCAACAGCTACCTCTTAAAGACATCAATATACAGTAAACATAGTCCCATGATGAACAATTTTTCATAACCTGTAAAACAGCCAGTGGAGTAAAAATGCTTTGAAGAAGTTTTGAAAACATACTTGTAAAGAGGGGGCTGGAGCCTTTTCCAGCTAGCATAGGACACAAGGCAGGATCAAACCCTGATGTCAGTTTGTTGCAGGGCAAACACACACACACACACCAGGACTAAAATAGTATCACCAGTTCACCTAACGTAAATGCCTTGGGACAAGGGAAGGAGAATGGAGCACCCAGAGGAAACCCATGCTAACACATGCAAACTCCACACATGAAGGACCTGGGAAACAAACCCAGGTCCCTTACTGCAAAGAAGCAGCACATCCTTTGTGTCAGTATGCAGCCTCTATTTTATGAATGGCTGATGTCCATTGCTTTTTTGATACCCATAGAGACCAGTGTGGATGGAAAAATTAGAAGTTATTGGGAGTATTGTGTGATCAAAGAATTAAGGTGAAGGATAAAGGTAAGATTTTAAAGCCAGTTGTATGACCAGCAATGGTGTATGGAGCTGAAACATGATAGTAATAGGAGCACAGGAGAAGATGTAGCAGAAGAGAAATTGTTTATATGGATGTGTGGAGTTACAAAAAAGGACAGAATAAGAAATGAGTCGATCATAGGTACAACAAAAGTGAGAGAGATATATCTAAGAAAGTACAGGAAAGTAGGTTGAAGTAGTATGGTTGTGATGAGAAGAGACAATGAATATGTGGGTAAAAGAGTAATGGGAATGGAAGTACAGGGGAAAAGTGAGGAAAATGAGGGAGGCCAAAGCAGAGGTAGAAAGATAAAGTAAGAGAAAATCTGAAGGAAAAAGGTTTGACTGAGGATGAAGTGTGACCGAGCTTTATGGAGAAGGTTTATCAAGCACATCAACCTCACACAGAATTGGGAAAAGATGAACAGGAAGATAAAGAAGCCTGCAAGTTACACTCATTAAGGCAGATTCTGGATTGTGTTCCAAAAAGACAACCTGGTCGTCACATCGCTATATTTTGGGAAGCATCTACCTTTCTTACTAAGTCCAGGCTGTTCCCAAAAGTCACAATTATTCACATAGGCAATGCTTTTAGATGTAGGGCTGGAATTTAACAAATAGTTGACAGAATGGAATACAGGGGTTTAATTTGATGCAACATTCCCTTCATCTAGTGTAGGACAAACTGATATTCTCCTGCTTCTATAGCTTGGCTCATGGGACTTTCAGATGCATCTTTTTCACTGACGCTTAACTTCATCCAAAGTTTTTCAGAACTGTTACACTGGTGTCTCCCATTGGAATAAAGTATCTAGGACTTCATCTAATTAGATTGAATCAGCTTTGGATAAATTACATTTTTTCTGGTATATCCAAGGCTCTGGGGTGTCTCAATTTTGTACAGTTTACCACCATGGTCAATGAGCAAGATAACCAAAAGTCAACTTTTGACAAACGTCAAAAACAAAATTTTCTTCCAATTATTAAACAAAAGGTTGAGTTTATGTGAACACAATAAACAAACAGCAACGTTTCCTCACTTTCCTCTATAAGCTTTTGCCAACACTAGTTATGTGCTACAAAAAGGAAAAAGACTGAAGCAGTGTAAATAAGCTACTGTGCCTTGCTTGCTAGCTTTTCTCACATGCAGAGTAGATGATCAGAGTTGAAAATTAAGTAAGGATGATAAGCAATGTGTTAATACTCCCTTATGACTGGCTAAAATTAATTATGTTTGACTTACAGACTGATCTTGTAAAAGAGATAGTGCTGTTTATATAGAGGGATCTGGTGTATATTGACTGGTAATGAGCCAGAAGTCATAACAACACAATGAGGTGTTAGCCTAGTTACATCAATACTGCAGTGCTGTCAAAGTTTGAATAGCTGCATAAGCCTAAAGAATATGCCAAATGGAGGTCTGTTAATCTTAGACTTTGAGTGGAATTGAAAAACTTACATGAAATTAAGCAAACTGTGATAGAATAAGTAACATGATTGATAAAGAGTTTTAGACCAAGATTATGATGGGGTAAATGAGAATATATTACTTTTACTGGAGATGGAGGAGGAGAGAAAAAAGCATCACAAATGTTTTTTGTCTACAACAAAGACTGTTAATGAGTTCTTTGCAATTATAAAATGTGCAGCATTGTCTATGGCAGAGGTGGGCAAACTATTACCTGCAGGCTTCTCTTAGAAATATCAACTGGTCTTTGTGCGTTCTTAACAAGAAGTTGCTACATTTGCCTGATGTAATTGTAATAAGATGCCATGTAGTGTAATCTAAAAATAACATTCCCAAAATTAAACAATTACAAATTATTTTAATTGTGAATATTTGTTTTTATTTGCATTCATGAACACAATAAAATTATTAGTGTTTCCATCACCTCACATTTAACTACAAAATCAAAAAGAAATTAAATTAAAATTTAACAAATTACATTATTTTTTCATATATAACATATTGTTCTAAATCAAGTTAAAATGAAAATATTTAGTCAATCTATTATTTTTAAACATGTATGTAAAGAAAACATCAATACATATTAATTGACTAAAATATAATGTCTTTAGTTTTTGTGATCCAAAACTGCATTTGATTGATCATTTGTACACTGTAAAAAAAGATTGTTGTTTTTGCTAAAAAAAAACATAAATGTGTCTACAAATAGACACAAAAGAGAAAGAAAGGGAAAAAATAATTGAGAAATACAAAGGAGAGGATGAAGGAATGAGCAAGAAAGAAAAGTAAACTTACCACACAAAACAATGATGGGACTCAGTTGAACCTGATCCACCTGTACTTCCCCTGCCAGACATGTGTCCTCCACATAACAGACACAAGCTGTGTCTTCCTCCTCATCAAAGTAGGACAGAAGAAACAACACCATTTCCTTGACATCTTCAGAGCAACTACTCAGCTCTCCCTTTAAATTTTGTTACAGACCGTAGGAACTTTTTGTTCCTATTCACACAAACAGTATTCATGTAGTTCAGGAGCTGTTCGCCCTTGAGATCCACAATCCAGGTGAAAGTTTCTTGGAGCCCAATTCCGGTGAGTTCCTTGAAGTGGACTGCCATGCAAAATGTTCATTGAACCAAAACGGCCACTCTTGCAGGTGTTATTTTAAATATTTCCCCTGGTTTACTTTTTTATGCTGTATGTAGAAAGTTAATTTCATTGGAAGTCTGGCCTCCTCTGGATTTACATTAGTTTGCTGAGATAGGATCTCCAATTTTTCTTTCTTCTGTTGCTGGCTCTCTGGGGTCTCTTCAAGGGGCAGGAAATTTAAATCCCAGTTAATACACCTATAAGTGTCCTGGATTGCTGCTCTCTGTTTTGTAGGGACTTTATCTGTGTCAGACTCATCAGTACAATGCTTTTGCTTAATCATTTTTAGGTTGTAGATTGCTTCACATTCTCTCTCTTATTTTACAGTAACTTGACTAGAGTGATACCCTGGCCCAATCATTTCTCCCTCTATTATGTCTTGCAGATATTTGGTTTTGTTTTGAATACTTTGCCACCATCTTTTTCGCAACTTCAGTAGAGTTCCTTTTACTTATGTAAAATCTTTTACACATTGTCTCACAAACCACAATCCAGACCATCTCCCTTCTCATGCATGGACTTGGTCGTTTTCCTCTCTTCTATGACTGCATCGGTTTCTCTGGGAACTTATCCCATTGTATCATAAAAGCATCTACCCATTCTATGTCAGGGTTTTGGCTGTTGTTGGAAGAGACTGACAATGAACTGGGTAAATGAGACTGCAAGGATGTGGGGAGGTCCTGATGAAGCAGCCAACAGAACACCTGCTGGTTTCAGGAGTCCGGCCTGCAAAACACACACACATAAACAAAAAGAGTTGTAAGTAACACAATTTGAATGTTTCTATATTTCTGACCTATCTTTCTTGCAGGCTACTCTAGGGAGTGGTTTCCTCCTGTATTGCAATATTTGGCTTAAATCTCAGCTTCCAAGCAGCAAGGACTTTTCGGGCTTGAATTGGCCTCAACACCAATAGCAAATCGGCTTCCTCAATAAACTGAAAATGATCATATGTCTTCACCCCAAGAGATTGCAAGGTAATTTCTAGAACATCTTTAGTTACCTCTGGAAAGTCAGGCAAGAGATCAGTTAGGTCGGTACGTAAAAATGTTTGCTCCAAGTCCAGGAATTGAGGAAGAATGACACCAGTTTTCAATATT
Organism: Polypterus bichir lapradei; assembly: GCA_026402145.1. NCBI lineage: Eukaryota > Metazoa > Chordata > Cladistia > Polypteriformes > Polypteridae > Polypterus > Polypterus bichir. The sequence continues at coordinate 34,956,111 of JANRMT010061414.1, read as the reverse complement.
ACAAATAAAAGATAAAGGTAATTAGACATTTAGTCACATGACACTGTACATACACATAAATAAGAGGAACCTCTAGTTTTAGTATACAGTATAATGTGAGAATTTACACTTTTTATTTCTCTACATCTAAAAGTAAAATCTACTGTCATTTTCATATTTTGCAAATAGTATTTTATTATTTTACTAAGCATACAGGTGTATTTTGTTTGTCCACCATAGTGGCCAAGCTCACACTAGGTTTCATTGGAAAGACTTGGCTTCCATTAACAATGTATGATGGTAATGGGTAAAAATCTACCAAGTCATTAATGTTATAACATTTCAACCTTCTGCTATGTTTTCTCACTGAGTACAGGTAGTATTTAGAATGATAGTCAGTTTTATGTATGTGGTGATTCTGAGGTAGGGATCTGTGCTGGTTCCAATCCCGTAAATGTCACAAGCAACTCTACTCCATTGGGTCCTTCAGCAAAGCCCTTAACCTGCAATTGTTTCATTCTGGGTATGATGTTAATCTGCATCCAGCCCTGCAAGCAGGACCTCCAACTTACAGGGAAAACCTGGGGGCTGGTGTCCGAATTGGCACTCCAGGCACCATAAAAACCACACTGGTGGTTCATTGTGTGGTGGTGGTGGCAATGCGCTATCAGGGCATGCTCCAAACCTTCTCTCTCCTTATGTACATCAATCACAAAATAGACAGCTGCATCATTTTGCATTAAAATAATGAAAAGTTCTTCAAACTCCATTGACTCATCATTTTCTGACAAAAAGAAACTGCCTTTTTTATATGATTTACTTTTGTACTATATGTCTGTGGAAACACAAGAATTGTTTTCTGAAAACCCAAACTCTCTCAACTGCATGTTTAATTGTGTCACTGTAAAGATTGGGGTAAAAAGTGCAACTATCTTTGTCTTGCGTTCCCTGGCCCAGCTGAAAAGATATGCCTGAAACATCTGATGTCTTTTGGATAAGGTTAGGCAGATGTTTTTAAAGATTTTCAAATGTCTGGCATATCTTTTGAAGTAGCTGTGTTTACTTTCAAAACACTTCGTTCATAATCTGATGAAGGGGCCAAATTTCAAAATTAGGGCTTAGGAAATAAACACTTTCTGGATTCCAGATATTCTTGAATTGTAATGTCAAGATAGGCTACCTGTGACAATGAAATCCTTTGTACACAAATCATATCAACAATAGAATTCACACTAAAACATGGCGTACACACAACAGCAGAAATGTTTGTACACACAAAAAAATCCAGATGCATAAATCTGTGCGAACGCCAACTTCCACGTTCTTCCACTCCATAAATCCCGGTCAGCGTGAAAAGTAACGCACGTGCATGCGCCTGCTGCCATTCCTAAACTCCTTCCAGAATTATGCCTCTTTGAATATGCAAATCAATATAAATAGCCCTTCAGATCGGCATTCTGTGAAAAGACAATGGCAAAAGCATGAGGGAAAATAGAAGAATTTCAGCGAATACCAAGTGGAGGCAAGGAAAAACATATTATTTGTTGTTTTAAACACTGGTATAAACAACAAAAGGAAGGTGATCGAGTGACATAGAGTGTTGGAGAAACTCTAAAATTCAAGCCCACAAAATCGCACAGTGCCCAAAATAAAAAAGTAATTGTCAGATATCAAAGTTGCCGTGAAAAGGCGAGCAGTAGCCCACCGTCTGAGTGTCATATGGAAGCTTATTAGGGTACAGAGAAAAGGAAAAAAATAGGCACACAGTGGGAAAAAAAGCATGGACCTTTAATCTTGAAATTTCCACTTTAATCACGTAGTTTATTTTATCATTAAAGTAGAACATCATAAACTTCACCTTAAAATCTTTCATTTACTAGTTTCTCAAATACCATCGTATAATACCAAGAAGCACTTGTTGAACTGATTTAGTGCGTTTAAAGTTTTTGGGATGAAACTGTTTCTGAACTGCAAGGTCAGTACAGTAAAGGCTCTGAAGCGTTTGCCGTATGAGAGTAGTTCAAATAGGCAGCATGGCTGAGGCAGCGTGTGCTAGATGCTGTATACCGATAATTCTCTTTTCAATCAGCTGCTGTAGAGCTGTGATTCCACACTCAGATACAGTGATATAAATACTTCGAGTGGTGCAGTGAGAGTAGTATGGAAAAAGATGATCTGCTGTGGCAACCCCTAATGGGAGCAGCTGAAAGAAGAAGAAGAAGGTGTAGTGAGAGTAACAACGCTAAAGGAGCTATGGTATTTGGAATAGTTTGTACATTCCGTGGACCATTATATTGTTACAGGTTAATAACAATCAGATCCTTAAACTAATAAACAATATGCTGTGAATTTCAGTGTATATGATAAAGCCGTAATTTCAGTGTATATGATAAAGCCGTGTGAGGGATGTGGATCTAAAAAAGAAAGGGAAACCACACTGGAACAAAAGCACTGCTTTGACACTGGGTGCCGGCAGTTTGCAAAACCGAGCAAAGAACTTGCGTACGCCAGGGTCTGAGCTAGCGTAAAAATGTGCATGGCTTTACGGCAACTTTAGGTTTTATACATCGTGATTTGAGCGTGGAAATGGGCTTACGCAACATTTTTGTGCATATGCACCGTTTATATATGAGGCCCCTGGTTGGACCTAAAGTTTTGTCTATCATTTATGTCACCAAAATAATCTGAATCTGTTTCAGAAGACTGTAATGACAGTGAATTCTTCCGTAATTCAGATCATAATAAGCTACTTAATTTTTGTATCACAGGTGCGTAGTAAGCAAGCCTTTGTGTCACATTTTCATCATTTTGTAATGTTACTTTTTTAGGATCTATGTATTTGAACATCTTTTTGAAGACCTGACCTCTTGAATATGTTGTTCTCAGCGGTCCCTGATGACAGGATGAGAAAAAATCTGAATCACTCATACAATCACAGAGTTTAACAATAGCATCATCTGTTAAACACAAGTTATTTTTAACTGTAGTGAAAGTGCAGGGTCCACAATTTCAAGAGCTCTCCATAAAACAGCCTCTATGGGAGGGTAGCAAGAAAGAAGCCATTCCTTAAGAAGGGTTTATTTAAACTTTGGAAACGTATTGTTACAGCACAAGAGTTCACATTAAAAAGACTGAATGAATAAACATATGAAGAAATCTTTTGTCATACAGCAAATTAGGATGTCTTTTAAAGGGACTGAATGCTTTTGCACATCACCGTATGTTTGTGAAAGGGCTTGGTGGTATTTATTATTAACAGTATTTTCCCTCAATTCTGAAATGATAATGGGGCTGAAGTTAAGTACACATTTGGTTGGCTTTTTATTCACTTCTAATTACATCCAGTATAAGCTTGCAGTCAGCTACTTATTCACACAGCTTTTGCAAACCAGCTTCTTATTCTATTTTAACAGCAAGGCAAAATATTCTACAGCGTGTACGTTAATCAAGCATCATTACAAACTGATCCATTATTTGAAAAAATAAATATTCCACATTTTGGTCCAGCACAGGTCAGAAATGTTAAACTCAACTTTAACAAAGGAATCTGTCTTGTCACAAAACTGAAAATTAAGGTGGTCCAACAAGTTACAACCCTTTACAGTGACCATTATGTATCACAGTAAATCCCATTTATCAGATATTGGAGTGGGAATACTTTGTCAGTTTCACCCAGGTACCCGCACTGGGCAAGGAAAAACTCGGTTGCATCTTAAAAAAATGCATCTGCCTTGTCACAAAACTGTGAAAGGTAAGGTGGCCCAATATGATGTAACTCACCCATGCAGGTCTTAAAAATAGAATATTTAGCTTTTCAAATAATGGACACATTTATATCATGTCAAATAATATACACATTTTAGATGTGCAAGCATTGGGGTGTTGTGGTTAGGGCTTTGCACTTTCAACCCTGCCTTTGTGGGTTCAAGTCCTGATACTGACACTGTGTGACCATGAGCAGGTCACTTCACTAGTCTGTGCGGCACTTTGTGGGATCGCTGAGCAAAAGTAATGTTACCTGTAGTAAATAAATGTTATGTTGTATAAAGGCATCAAACGTAAATGTAGAATATTTTGCCTTTAGAATAAGTAACTGGTTTGCAAAACCTGTGTGAAAAAGTACTATCACAGGCTGTAAGCAAGCATGTAGCTGGGAGAAAATTAGACAGTTGAATACGTACATAACTTCAGCCTTGTGTTCATTACAGACTCAAGGGTAGATTCTGTTGAACCGCAATAATTACCACCAAGTCCTTATGCAACTGTATTGTGCGGAAAAAATACTGAGCTGTTTAACCACAGATCCCTCTCCTACCCTCTTCTCTGCATACTCCATGATTATACCAGCCCTTGAGTTCCTGTTACTTGCCCCTCCCATTTCCACTGAAGATCACGTGAACAACCAATATAGTTTGCATCAAGGTTATTATAGTTTTGCCTTTTTATATTAGTTTTTATTTCTATATTTTTTCTGACCTTACTTGGAAATTCAGGTTGGTTTTATTTTTCCTTCATCGTGTAGTTTTAGTTTTAATTTAGTTTTTATTTCACAAAGACATTTATATTTTATTTTTATATCTATTAGTTTCAGTTTTAATTTTAGTAATTATGGCATGGAGCTCCTACGGAGTTTAGTTTTGTGTCACAATCAGACATAACTGTAGACTTAATGGATTTGGTACACTACATTGTTTACAATATATTTTTGTTTTTGTCTAATAAAAACAAGCTTAATCAAAACCAGATACTGAATATGAACAATTTTATACTATTTTAAAATTTTTTAAATGTTTTGTGTGTCATTTGTGCGGAACAAATCTGCACTGACTGTTGGCATCTTTTCCTTTTATTGCCCAGAATGGACTAATTTGTAATGAAATTTAGGTGGATTTTAAGGTTTGTGGGTTTTATACTCTAAATTTCTACAGCACACAACATATCCTGCTCCAAGACAATGTGGTTACAATGAATGCCTCCAATTTTGCATTCAAAAACCTCATATACTGGGCTTTGTTATTTTCTACCAGCTATATTGATTTCTGATTCCACCTCAGGTAAATAAAATTTACAGACAGAATTTTGCCAGCCGTAAACTTGAAAAGATATCAAAAATCACAAAATAGATTCTACTGTGACCTGACAGGTGAGATCATGAAAATCATGGGGAAGAACGGTGCTCTAAGATCTGAATTAGTGTGCAGACCCCACCTAGCTGTATTGAGGGAAACAAAGAAAAACAAGTATGTAGTGTCAAGGTTAGGGGCAGTGAGACTTAGCCAATGTATAAGAATGGTAAACCCTTGATGAGCAGAGTAAGTGCAGGTAATAGGAGTATGGACAGCCAGAAAATGTCAGAGACAGAGTCTGAGATTAAGAATATATACATTATTTAAACCTGTTTATCCAGAGTAGGATCGCAGGAAACCTGGAGCCAACCCCAGCAGGTTTGGATGCAAGGCAAGAAAAATTTCTGGTATGCAATATGCATGACACTGCTGATTTTAAGAAATATGATATTTCAACTATCTATTTTGAGAGAGAGAGAAACATTGAAAATAGGGGGATGAATATTTTAAAATATAATTCTGCTACTGGATTATTTGCACAATACCAGGTATTTTGAGCTGTGAAAATGAACTAAAAAAGATAAATTAATAAATATAGAATAAATACAAAAACACATTAGTGTGTTTTGTTTTTCATTACTTGACAGACTCTTCGCCTGCCTACCTGTAGTTTAGTATAGACGTTGCCAACTCAGGAATTTTACAAGATTTGTATCACTTCATTGTTAAACGATGTTAAAAAAAAGTAATTGGTCAGTAACAATATGCTGATCTTGTATGATGAACGTCAGTCTCTCGATCAGTGCCATTTTATTTTCAATAATTGGGAGTGGTCTCTCCTGGACTTTCTCATATTCTCAGATATGGGGATGGATATTTCAGGAGTGAACCGCAAGACAATGATTATATTTTTGCATTATGTATATTAAAGAACCATCAACAGCAAATCAAATTAAATTAATATATTGAATAATTATTATAAAAGTAAACTTGAATAAATCAGACTTTGCAGCTGTACTAATAAAAAACAAATTGAGTATGTGTTCAGGTGAAGTATCACTTCCGGTTGATGGACTTGGCCCAAAAGTTAATACAGATCTACAATTTTGGTGTAACAACCACATGCCAAATGTCATCCATCTATCCCATTTTGTTTTTGAGTTACCGTGTTCACACACACACACAGAAAATTCCAAAAAACTGTATTTTCGAACTCAGGGAATCTAAAACATCCAGATTCATCAAAATCTCGAGGTTGAATTTTTTCATGCTTACTATACTTTCTCAATACTTCCTATACGAGAAAGTAAAAACGATTTCTCCTTTGCGAAGTGGCAGGTGAATTATTGTCAACAAAAAGCAGGCAACTGAGAAATAAACTGAAACATTACTCACTCGTAATTTTTCTGTCTATATGGTAAAGGGTTTGTTGACCAGCACATTCTTATTTCAGGCGTTTGAATTATATCTTGATATAAAACAAACACAAGGAAAGGTGGCACATAAATCACTTTCTTTTTCACATGCTTTACGTACCCGTTTTCAGCTTCCTTTGACACCGCAAATGCTTTGTGAACACCCGCCCTCCTTCACCAACTGCCATCCACTGGATGGATATATGCGGCTGGCTCGTGGGGGAGTACTTTCTGTTTTAGAGTTAAAAGTTACAAGGGTTAAAGAATAATTGCAAAAATATTAATTCAAAAACTTAAAATATTTATAATAATTTCATTATTTTATTTCAGTTAGTCTTTCCAGCTACTTTAATAGTTTTGTTTAGTTTTAGTTTTTCATTTCAGTTTTGTTAATCATTTTATTTCAGTTTACAAAATTGTTTTTTTAATAATAGTTTCATATACATAGTTGCCATAGGGTGTATACACATGACCAGGATGTTTCCTACGAGAAACCGACATAGTACAGACATGCAACCAATAGAGTTTAAGCGCAAAACCGACATGTTACCCACTTGAAACCAGTGTAAGACATGCATGAAACCAATATAGTGCATACACAAATCCATTGTTAGACCGGCACAGAACGCAAGCAGATATCATTCATACCGATAACATGCAAGCCTAAGCCAATGTAGTTCAAGCCAATACCAAACGTACTGGAACCAATGATATACACACAAATCAATATAGTTCATATACAAAGCAGTGCTATGCATATACAAACGGATATAGTTCACGCACAAACCGATAATATACACACACGAACCAATATAGTTCATATGAATGTAACCAGTATTTGTTCACACGCAAACCAATAGTAACTATTCATAAACCAATAGTGTTCACAAGTAAACCAGCATGACGAACTGGAAAAAAAAAACCTGAAATCATTAAGCATGAAACCCACCAGACGAATTAACCTTCAGTCAGTCAGCTTTATAATTATGACTGCAAAATAAACCATCGGTCACAAACAGAAACAGATCTTTCTGACAACAAATGGTCATGTATTTCAAATTTTAAAAAAATGAATTGTTAGCTTACCAGCGCTACAGAGCCTAATTGTCCATACACTAGCAAATCGGACAAACTTCGCCAAGATGGTGGCTCCTGCAATAATTTAGTCCAATGAAAGAACAGAAACACATTGTGCAGCTCTGAGTTAACGAGGCAGAGCTTGTGTAGTGTGAAATTCTACATAGTTGAAAACTATAATAATTTTATTGTCAATTTACTAAAATTTATGTACCAAACTGTAAATCTGTCATTCATCCCGATAGCAAAGTCACACTGAAACATTATTTAAACATCAGACAGCATTATTGATAAAACGTTAAATTCACATTGATCTTGCTTGTTGTAAAGACCATCTATTCAACACTGATTAAATACATTGATGCAACATTGATTCAACTATTAATTTAACCATGTATCAACCATTGATCTACTATTGAAATATTGTATGTTTAAACAATTTTGGAGTTTGAGATTGTATTTCATTGATTCAACTATTAATGTAACAATGTATCAACCATTGATCTAACTGATGTTGTTTTGCAAGTGATTTAACATTGAAATTATGTAAGATCAAATTATGGTCTCTATATAATAATAATAATAATAATAATAATAATAATAATAATAATAATAATAATAATACATTTTATTTATATAGCGCCTTTCCCATGCTCAAGGCACTTACTGAATATAAGAAAGAACGGCAGGGTATACAGTATATAGCATAGTACAAACCAAATAAATAAATAAAGAAGATTAAGACAGTAAATTCAGAAAAAGCCTAACAGACAACATCATTGATGGTTTAGCACACACATACAGGTTACATGAGCATCTTGACATAGAGGTAAACTGAGAGAAGGAGAATGAAGTCAAGTAGAGCTAAAAGCCTTCCTGAACAGATGAGTTTTGAGTTGTTTTTTAAAAGAATTCGTGGAGTCATCTGACCTGATTAATTTCGGTAGGTTATTCCAGAGTCTGGGCGCTATACAGCTGAAGGCCCTGTCACCCATGGAGTGTAGATTAGTGTGGGGTAAAATAAGATTGTCAGAATCAGAGGACCTTAGTGAGCGGGCAGGCACATAGTGATGGAGAAGGTCACTGATGTAGTTTGGCGCGAGGTTATTTAAGGCTTTGTAGGTTATTAGTAGGATTTTATATTCAATTCTGTAAGACACAGGGAGCCAGTGAAGACGGAGCAGGATGGGTGTAATGTGCTTGCTGCTGCTGGTTTGAGTAAGGACTCTTGCAGCTGAGTTTTGAATAAGCTGGAGCTGTGATATAAGATTAGAAGGGGCACCTGCCAGCAGCGAGTTACAATAATCTATGTGGGATGTGATAAAAGCATGGACAAGTTTCTCAGCATTAGAAAAAGAAGAGGAAGGAGCGAACACCGGATATGTTACGGAGGTGGAAGTAAGAAAGTTTCTTAATGTGATTTATGTGGGCGGAGTAAGAAAGGGAGGAATCAAAAATGACACCGAGATTCTTTGCAGTAGAGGCAGGTCTGATGAGATCACCGCCAAGATTGACTGGGAAAGAGCTCATTTTATTAAGTTGCATTTTAGTCCCAATTTGCAGGAGTTCAGTTTTGTTGCAATTTAATTTTAAAGAGTTCTGCTCCATCCAGGTTTTAATTTCACTAAGACAGGTTGTGAGCTGAGAAAGCTCTGATGAAGTTCCACTTTTAACACTGAAGTAGAGTTGAGTATCATCTGCATTAAAATGATAGCCCAGTCCATAGCTACCAATAATATGGCCAAGGGGAAGCATATAAATACAGAAGAGAAGAGGGCTGAGGACAGAGCCCTGAGGAACTCCTTGTGTGACTGGCGCCGAGCTGGATCTTCTGTTGCCAAGATTAACAAACTCTTGCCTATCAGTCAGATAGGACTTGAACCACTGGGCGGCAGTGCCAGAGATACCCAGCATGTTCTCCATTCTGGACAGTAGAATGTCATGTCTGACAGTGTCAAATGCTGCACTGAGGTCTAACAGAATTAATATGCTGGTTTCTCCAGAATCTTCTGCCATAAGCAAATCATTGGTTACCCGTAGCAGAGCAGTTTCACAGCTGTGCTGCACCCTGAAACCACACTGAAAGGGTTCCATCAAGTTATTATTGGTTAAGTAAATGGTGAGCTGGGAGGCTACAATACGCTCAAGAGCTTTTGATAGGAAAGGTAAGTGGGAAATAGGCCGGAAATTATTAAGATTGTCAGCATCAAGACCAGACTTTTTTAACATTGGGGTTACAGAAGCGATTTTAAAAGTGAGTGGCACAGAGCCAGTGTCAAGGGATGAGTTTATTATTGTTGTAACAGTCGGGATTATGGCATGAAGGCAGGATTTAAGTAGTGTGCTAGGGATGGGGTCCAGTGCACAAGTAGTCGGTCTCATCTTACAAAGCAGGTCATTAACAAAAGCAGATGTGACTGGTGAGAACTTAGAGAAGGAGCTGGATGGAGTGGAAAAACAGGAAGAGATATAAACAGATGATGTATTTATGTTTGTTGAATTATTTAGATCTTTAATTTTGTTATGAAAAAGTGGAGGAAATCCTCACAGACTTCAGTAGAAGAGGTAGTTGGGCCAGATGCAGGTTTGAGTAGTTTATTAACTACAGAAAACAAAACCCTTGGGTTATCGTGGCCACTTTCTATTATTCTGCCATAGTGGGTGTTCTTAGCAGCAGTTAGTGCTTCTCTGTAAGCACTTTGGTGGTCAGAGAAAGCCTGGATGTGCACGGTGAGGCCAGTCGTACGTGACATTCTCTCAAGGCGTCGGCCAGCTGCTTTCATAGATCGCAGTTCTGAATTATACCAGAGAGCTGAACGTTTAAAGGAAACCTTCTTATGTTTTAAATGAGCTGTTTTATCTAATGCTGAATGAAGGGCTGAGTTATAGTGATCAACAAGACTATCTAGTGTTGTTGGAATAGGTGCAGACAGTAAAAGATCAAAAATGGATCCAGGAAGGATAAAGGGACAGATATTTTTAAGGTTTCTGTAAGAAATTTGTTGTTTACAGGTAAGAGGAGGGAAAGGCAGTGAGACAGTGAAAAATACTGCTTTATGGTCAGAAAGTCCCAAATCAGTGCTGTAAATGTTGGCAACAGATAGTCCAGAAGTGCAGATCAGATCCAATATATGACCACCAGAGTGGGTGGGAAAATCAACATGTTGTGTCAAGTCAAAACAGTCCAGTAAGGATAGGAATTCATTTCTCAGTTTACAGTAGATGTAGTAGTGTCAATATGGATGTTGAAATCACCAAGAAGGATAATTCTCTGAGACTAAGAGCTTAGGTGGGTTAAAAGTTCAATCAAATCAGGTAAGAAGGATGCATTGTATTTTGGGGAACGATAAAGAACAATGAGTGAGATAGGACCTGTTTCCGTTATTAGTTTAAGAGCCAGGCACTCAAAAGACAGTGGTCAGTCAATTGGGATTCGTTTGATATTTAAGTCTGCTCTGATAATTATCGCTAGCCCACCTCCTTGTCTAGAGCTGCGAGGTTCTGTATGGAAAGTGAAACCAGGTGAAGTTGCCTCCGTGAGAGACATCAATTCATTTGGTTTTTGCCAAGTCTCCGTTAAACACAGTATATCAAATTTGGTGTCAGTGATGAGTTCTGACAGCACCAATATTTTGCCATTAAGAGTTCTCGAGTTAAACAGTGCAATATTAGTTAATGAGGCTTCTTTATGCACAGAGCCGTGAGCAGGGTTTTTTTCCACACAATGTAAATTTAGCACACTGACACTTGTATTTTCAGGGCCATGAGAAGGAAGGCTTATTCCTGAGCAAATGCTGCCGGTTGTCTTTTCATTTGCAGCCCGGCGGTGGCAGCGACCTGACCCGCGATGAATATATTTCGAAGCGCTGCAAAATACCGGCGTCTTTAAGGATGTTCCAGTCAGACCATTTGCTCTGGGCAAACTGTTTAATAAGAAGGAGTTTGTCATGAGAGTATTTTGCATGATACTGGGCAATACTTATCTAAAAAGCAGTGGAGAAGCAGCACAGCACATCGGAACTAGTAGGGCAGGCGGGTGTGGTAGTGCAGATGAGATGAGCAGCAATAGCAAAGCAGCAGAAAGCATAGCAGGAGAAGGTAGCAGGATTTGGAGGTTCCAATACACAGCCACAAAGAGTAACGCTTGGTAATTTCATGCATGATCGCCCCGGAGCCATAAGCATGGTCAGATCAGTTCACAGTCGTAGAGTACTGTAAAATGAATCGGGAGCTCATCAGCATAGCGAATATAATCACAGAGACAGATCATCCCGAGTTCATAGATCGCCAAGTACAAAGAAATTGAATAGATAAATTAAACACAAGTAGTGAAACAAAAACATTTATTAATGCACAAAATTCAAACATCCAAACACTTGATATATGGAAGAATCACATCATCCTTTAACCAGTAGTACATGAAAGCATAAAAAACAAAATAAAACACCACACTGTCATTTTGTTTTTGAACCCCCCTTGCATTCTGGTGTATCAGAGCCACTTTTTCACTGTGTTACTGAAGCAGTGATGTGTAGATTTTTTGAAGTGGTGCTGTAGTGCCTCTGAAGAAAGAATTGGAAAGAGGAAAAATTCAGTTTTAAATTGTGTACATAAGAATATGTTTATTCAGTACATGATCAGTATTTAGAAGCCATTAAATTTGTTATCATAAATGTTTCTGTGATGACAAAAATCTTATTTTTCCAATATTTAATAGAAACTTATCAAATTGACTGTTTTTTGGATTTTAGTTTCCTTGAAGGACTGCTTATCTCTTTTGCCTGCCCAATTAAAGGCCAGCCTGTTGGTCATCACCTCTTCAAGCATCCTCCTAATAGTTCCTTCAGCTTTTCCACTTCTAACCATTGCAAGACGGGAGACCTAAAAACAGATAACGCTTTTGTACAGTCCATAACAAATAAGTTCATTCACCCACAATCTCAACCTAGTATAAATTCCAGACAAATTAACCTGTAGCCAAACCTGAAGAAACACCCAGGCTGAGGTCTGATTCAAATCCTCAAGGTGTGAGGGTATCTGTGACCAATATAAATTAATATCCTAAACTATTGCATAGTAGTTATATTGTGGATTTGTAATCAAGTCCAATAAGAATTCAAATGCAATCCTTACTGAATATGCTGAAGAAATTATACTGGTATTTAATTTTACATGTCACTCGTTTATTATGAAACGGTGAACAGAAGCCCTGTTATCCACACCACTGATCCTCTAACCAAAACAATGATTTTCAGTTAGATCAGTTACTTACCTCACATTTATCCGTCTTTAACTGCCTGTGCAACTAAAATTTAAATACTAGCCTTAAAGTGGACTAAAGGATTGCCATAACACTTAATCTGCATGCTGTTTTAACATTCCATATGCAAGACGTTATTTGATTTTGCAATTAGATTGGAATTGTAAGCAAACAGCCATTTTTTTACCACTTGCTTGATGAACTGTCTACATGTTGTGGTACATCTGGTTAGTAGGTGCTCACACTGCAACATCTTATTTGAAAAAACGTTTAAAAAAAATTACAAATTTTGGGAATATGTGAAGCATAAGCATTTAATAATTAACAAAATCAGCTACACTTAATACCTTAATAAATCATTTATAAAACTGCAGTCTAATGTCAGCATATCTCCTGTTTTTTAACAATTACTTAAGCATTTAGAAATTAATACTTTCCTTATTCTGTTACAGCATGAGAAATCGTAATAAAGTAAATTACATTAATAATTTAGAGTGAGCTATTAGACTCCACCTCATGTCAGTTAAAAAATACCTTCTTGAACACTGTGCCAATTTCATTGGAGTAAACAATTCCACATCACACTACCCAGCACTTTTACATCTTCATACAGGTCAGTGGGTCTGCAGACTGGAATTAGGAACTTTACATAAATTAAAATACTTTAAGAATGTTACCTTGAAAAGCTACTCAGAAAAAAGAACCAGAATTCCATGATAATTCTATAAAAAGCAGAAAGATTCTTTTAAGAAACTGAAATTACTAATGGTAAAAGTAACTTCTAACCACTCCACCCCCAAACAATCCATTTCTAAATGTTCAACATTTACCTGTATTTATCTGAAATGTCTTCTGGCCAAGACAGTAGCCTGCTAACAGAAATCAGAAATGCAGTTGAAAGATAATATTGGTACATTTCTCCTCATAGATAATGCTACATGTGATCATAATGCAAAGGCTGAAAAGGCTTAATTGAATATCCACCACCCTGTCTTAATGAGACTTGACTACCCATAGTTATGAAGTAATAACAACATTGCTCATAATTCTGACTCAACAAGCTCAGGGTTTTCCCCAAGCTGTCTACGCACTACTAAAATATATATCAAAAGTTACAGACCTATGTAAAATATACATCACTTGCATGTTTTCATGGATATCCAATCAGCTTTCAAGGCCAACTGTTTTATGTGCTTTAGAATGGTAATGAATGCCAGCATAAACTCCAAAAGGAGGCTATACACACCTATCCTACAAACACTCCACAGTTTTGTAGAGTAAATAAGAAACATTCTGAACTAGCTCTAAAAATACAAAATATGAGTGAATTAAATAAAATCCTGATATCAACAAGACCAAAGATGGTTATAGGAGAAAACATTCTAGTTTTCTGAAAAAATCAGGTGGCTCATTTCTCATGTTCTTGGCTCATTTGTTGAAACTGCTCCCAGAGTGTGCTGGTCCCCTGATGGGAGATTGTTTAAAACTTAAATTTTATACTGTTCCTCACACAATAATCTATGGAAAATCCTGAGTCTTAAATGGCACAACACTAGTTTTCTATTTAAACACACCTGGTGGCAAAACCGAAGGAGGCAGTGGAAATGTAGTTCTTGTGACCACAACATTATTCCCCTCAAAGTCAGAATTCATGAACAAACAATTGGGCCTGAAAATAAATATATATAGGCTGCAAAAAATAATTAATTGGAAAAATAAAAATCCTAGTGATAGTTTAAGTACTCACTCTAGTTTACCTTGGTCTTCTTTTCCGTATCAAACCTTCTTCTTCTAATTCAATGTCAGATGTCATGCAAGTTTGCTCATTGTACTTGTTCTCACAACGTTTTGTTTGCTCATAGGTGTTTCTGAGAAAAGTAAACAAGAAATCATTAATTTAAGATAAAAAAATTTTTACTCACCCCAAAATTTGAGTTTAAAGTATTTATTGCTATTTAATCATTTATTAAGCACAGTTCAGTTTTAGTAATCACAACAATAAATCACCTTTGGTGATAAGAAGTCACACATGTTTGTAGATGGTCTTTTCTGGTTCAGGATTACGATGTTCTTGAATAGCTTTGTGAAGTTTCTGATGTTTAAATGGTGGCCAAGAGTAAATTTTGTTTTCACCATCATAACAGCTACCGTATATAGCACAACAGCTGTCCCTACAGCCTCAAATTGCAACACAGACCACTGTACCATTTCACTAATGTAAAACATTGTATACATGAATAGAATCAGATAAAAAAGTGGTTTTACGGCGATCTTTTACTAAGGCAGTAAAACACAACAAATAATTATTAATGAACAGACCCACAATCTGAACTTTAGTTGGCTAAAACAAAGGTTTACACAGTACATCAAGTTTATAAAACAGAAATGACTTTATATTGGTCATCACATTTGTGCAGATATAGTTCTAAATATTGTTATAATTTTGTTTACTTTAAGTGTAGAATACGTATAGCTATGAAGCATTTATTGTCTGGATAAAGAACACATTAATATTGGCAAGTTTATATACTCCCAAGCATTCATGCAAGTTTAAATACCTTGTAACATCCAATGTAAAATGGCATACATGGGTATGAGAAGTAGGGCTCGATGTTTCTGAACCTCTGATGAATCACATGTATTTCATCATCTGTCTTCAGTATATTTTTCACTATAGCAATATATCTTCCAATGCTAATGCAATTATTTCCCTGCCTAGTCGACAAGGTGAACTTTTTGGTGGTGACCTATATGTACTGCTCTGCTGTCTGGAAATGTAGTGGCAAAGGTCCATCAATAATGAGGCTTGAGTAAGACTGATTTACTGGATGGCATTGGTACTTCGATACTGGAATTTTCGGAAAGCCTTTTTACAATTTGTTGTAATGGCTGAGGTGGCATATGCAGCAGGCATTATTTGTCCTAAATAATTCTCATAAGGGAAAGCAGAGATATTATCCAGAGGTCCTAACTGTCTGTGTTCATCAGCTAAGTGAATAACCTGATGTAAATTATACACAATTTCCTCACTTCCATATAACTGACCAACATGATTAACAAAGGCAACAAGCACTGTATGAGCAAATCTTATCATCGGAAAGGCCAGGAGACAGAAGCAAAAACATGCCAACATTAAAGAGCATGAAGTTGTTATATAACTCACTTGGAAGGCATTCCCTTAGCACAACAGGGCCAGAATACAACATAAAAGATTGCAGCTCTGTTGCCTTTCTGTTGCAATTAAATTGAATAGGGGTATGGAGTCGGAGATCATGTAGACGCTCAAAAATTATACCCACAGTCTGAGAGGAAAGCCTGTTAGCTAATCTTTTCCCTTTTAACCACAAGCACAACATTTTTTCTTTTAACTCCAAAACAGCAAAGGTGTCTATAATCAATGGGGAACATGGACATCATTTTCACACAACCTGCCAATAGACTTGGTTTTGATCCAAATGATGCTCCTCATCATCCATCATTACAAAATCTGAGTCTGTCCTAAGTTTCACATTAGTGATATGTCATTTTTCCTTTCTGCTCACCTTCCTGGTGACATTTATCACACCCAGAATAACCCTTGTGGGCTGTCAAATGTTTTACAAAAGCACGAGCTGGAGCATCACAAATGAAAGAAGAAATTAACACCTTCAGGCTAGCACCAACTATACTATTGGTCAGTATATGGGTTAAAAAAGCTTCAAGATATTGAAAGACTTTTTGGTTTGCTATTGCCACATAATATGACAATAACAAATGGAGATTTTGAGTAATCAAATCAGCAAGTCCAAGAATTGGCCAGATTTGAAGTTTGGAACTCTTGGTTAGTGGAAGACCATATATGTTAAACTGTAGCATGACATGTGAAGTTCTGCTGGCAATCTTAAGCATCTTAGTCTAGACAGCAATCCTTCTTCCACACAAAAGAGGCAATATTCACTACCCCCAATATAAGCAGTGGGAACAATGTTAGGTGTACCTTGTAATGTTCCATCTTTAGGTAATTGTGTGTGAAAGACTCATAAAATGACAAGAAGTGCTGTCAGTGTAGCAAGAGAGATAGAAAAAGTTGAAGCCCAGTAACGTAGACTTCTTCTCAGAGTGTCTTCTGTAGGCTCATCAGACTCAAAATCAGAATCTGATCAATCACTTACGCAACTCTCATGCTGACCATTCAGTTCAATTCTGGTTTGAACACTACCGTCGTCTTGTGAAACTACTGGTGCATTGTCTAGCAATCTATCATTGTTTGAAGGGCCACTGGTTACTGGTTAACTAGTACTTGTATACAAAACCTCAAAACCTTCTCTAATATCCCTTATCTATCTATTTCACTTTTTTGATAACACTATGTCTTTTAGACCAATATGAAGACATCTCAAAGACAGCAGGGAAATCTTACAGCAGAAGGGTTGCAGTCTTAATATTTTATACCTGGGAAAAGAAACAAACAGAAAAATACAAAGCAAAAAGTTAAATTAGTTTCATAAAATATTTGAATTATATATAATTTACAACTAAATTAATACAGTAATGCATTGGGTGATTGCCCAGAAAACGCCTTTGACAACTCTGGGCTTTAGTCTAAATGTAGTCATCTTAAGGTTTAATGTTAATTCTCAACAATAATCTTAAATTGTATTACTCAATGACAACAGTGGATTAGAATAACAACATGAACCATGGGCAGGTCATCAGGGTTTCAATTTAAAATATAATTAACTGTTAGCAGAAGCAACATGTAGGCTTGGGTGATTTAAAAAAAAAAGCCTTCCGTAAATCTTTTAAAACTCTTATCAGTGTTAAAATATTTAAAATAATTAATTACTGGTGAAAAAGAGGCAGAAAAGCTCAAAACCTCTCTCCGATTATACGATCCAAAGAAGAATAAGCAACATGGCAAAAGATATTAATATTAATAATAATACATTTTATTTATAAAACTTAATTTCTGGTCAACTTTAATTGACTAAAAGACATTTTCAGCCACCAGTCACATACTGTAAACAAAAAACACATGGCTAACATGGAAAGGTTTTTTGTAATCGTGTTAATTGAGAAGATTTAAGAAATGCAAATGTATCAGTTATTTAATATGTACACGAACATAAACATGGCACATTATGGATTTGATTTCATAAATATCAAAACCTAAATTCATTCAAGTTACTGTGGAGCAGGACAGTTTTGCATTTTTTATATCTTTCTGTGTTTAAATGATTTGATGAGTTGTAAACACTATAAGCAATATACAGTAATTTTACTAACCATATCCATCGAGGTTAACTGTAAGGGCCCTGTCTACAAACTTAACATAATTATTCTTACAACCTGTCGGTAATTTCCATACCATAATAATACCTTCTTATGCAATAAATAAAGAAAGGACAGTTGTTTTTTCACTACATCTTGACATATAAATTCTAAAATGTGATAGTAATTGTGTTTGTGTCAAATATAAACATTCGTTTACTCAACAACTGATGCCAAAATAGCAAAAAAAAACAATAGTAGACAATGTGATTTTTCCAAATTTTTGTTACAAAATACAGTATATTTCAAGTCCAAGCAATGTCAGGAAAGTTTTTTCACCCTATGAGATGTTCCCAGACATGTCAACTGTTCCTGTGAAAAGTTTCATGTTGATAACACAAAGAGATAGTTACAGAATTTGGCACCATGTGACATCCTCCCTCATCTAAAACCTTTCCAGGTAAGGATGCCTGAAATATAAATATAAATAATTAAAATTTACATAAAATAATATAAAATATTTATATACAATATAAATAATTTCTCATATTGTCACACACATGCAAATATATTTATCGTACATGCACACACACACACACACACACCCCGCATTTGGACCCGCATTGGACTGGGTAAACTTCACATGAAATAAATATGTGAAATATTAATTCCTTTCATAACTTGTGCGAATTAGAAGCTGCGGGCTAGTAAGCAGATGGCTAACTAATGTAATTTCTTTTTATTATAAATTAGTGCATTGGCTAGCGGTGCTGCTTCATGGATTTAATGATCTGGGCTTGAATGCATAGCCTGCTTTTATAAACTTGCCAATATCCATTTCTGTGGACTGTAACTGTGTGAGGAAAACATCAGACTGTTCAATGATATGTCCTGTTTCCAGAAAATTATGTACAGTAGCACGCAATGGCATTTGGTGCTCATCTGAAAGTATGCGGTGCACACACAGTATTGGCTGGTGCGACCTTAAAGTATCTGGTGCACAGGCTATGTATGGTAAGTGGAGGGCACAAGATAGTAAGTTGTACGCACCAAATTGTTTCCCAGGAAAAAAAAAAAAACACCACATCTCCTCAGGTGCTCCGTACGAGTGTGCAGATGAATACCTGTAAACATAAAGCACGTACTTAAACCCTTACACTCCCACAAACCTAATCTTAACCATAGTGTAACGGGGTATGTGATGGGCATTCGTGACTGACGCTCTGAGCATTACCTGACGTACCTCATAGGTATTGCAAGCTGCTGTTAAACCAATCTCCAACCATCCCACACTCCTTTAATAAATAAAAGTCCACCCGTCTGCTTTTTTATATCACCGTGCTAAAAGAGCTGGAAGTGACGTCAAACTGAAGCGCCATGGCCTTGGTAAGGTCGTAATTAAGTAGACCAGAAGCGCACCTTTGTAATATTTTAATCTAAGTTTATCTCGTACGTATGTGAAAACATCTCATATGTATGTGAAAGTATCTCGTACGTACAAGATATTTTCACATACGTACGAGATAAGGGTTATCCCATAATTTTTTTCACTGTGCGGTTCAGAGCTTCCGTAATTTTGTTCACCTTTAGCACATTTCTTTTTTTCAAATGTGGGCATGTTATATATAGTTGGAAATATCTCAGTTGCAGCTATAAAATGATATAAAGCTTGTAATGGCACGACCCACTGAGTCAGAGTCACCCAAATAGAAACCACAGCTGCTTGATGCCAATGTTGACATGCCCACCTGCTCTTTGATGGCAAACATATTCCTAACGCTTCATCCCACGGTGGGGTTGTTTCATTCTGCAAAAAAATGCTATAAATTTTGATATATAAAATGTCTATATACGCTGTTGCTTTGTGAAGCTACAGTATATTCCGTCTCTCAAATTGGCATAAGAGGCTGATTTGCACATCAGAGCGGCAGCTTTTGTTCAAACATGTTGTTGGAAACATCATAGTCTGATTCTGTACACATATGATTTCATGCCAGTTTAAAAGTCATCAATACACACTGTAACAATATTATCACTATGAGTAGACACCTGTGGCTTTCAAACAAGGTATTGTTTATGTCTTTATGTGTCATAGTTTGTCTGTATAATGCAGCAGAAGGTATTTTAAAACATTTTTTGAACCTTTGTCGGCCCAGTACCAGGCTGCTTAGGGTTTAAGAGGTTGCATTAAGGCAGCCTAAAGAGAACACCAAAAGTAATTATTAAAGGCTTTTAGCAAAAAGGTGTACCTTAAAAAACACTTTGTAGTTTGCTATTGTTAGTTATCATTACTACGTATTGTTGTTCTGCTACAGAGGTGTATATGCATTTTGCAACAAGGCAAAGAAAAAAAAATGCTGTTACTTAATAAAGAAACATATACTACCTAAATACGCCATAAGTTACAATGCTTTCTCAAAGTAGTCACTGCACACATGAGCATTATCCGACCCTCCTTCTCAAGACTGCAGACAATTGTTCACAAGCCATTTTGTTCACTGTTTTTCAATCAATTTCTTACATTATTTCCCCCTTATGAAAATTTCTGCAAGTTACCTCAATATATTATTTTAAATGTTGAAAAAGGGCACCCCATATATCAATGTTTATTTATCATTCCAGAACATGCATCACTCAAATGTTGAAATTTCTCTCAATATCAATGTTGTATCATCATCTCCTTTTCAACGCACACTAATCATCTGCATTGATTTATCATCTGTGAACATGCATGACTTCAATGTTTAAATTTCTCCTAATATCATTGTTGGTTCAATAATTTTTAGTGATGGAAAAGCTCACTGTGACGATGTGGGTTCGTTGCATGCTCCCATCTTCTGTCTAGGAGCCCTTGAACCCGTCACCGTCGGTAATGTTACCAATAAGTTTAGCAGTGAGGCAAGAACATAGCAAGGGGATGGTGAACAAAAGTGGCAAGTGCTTTTATTAAAAACAATCAACAAAAAACAAGGTCCAGATAATTAAGTGCAGTGTATTCAAAAATAGTCAATAAATAAATAATCCAATAAAACCAGAAGTGAAAATGTAGAGGTTAAAAAAATAGAAAAAGTCTTCTTAAAAACAACAAGGTTAAAATACAGCGGGAAGCATTCTTTTAAAAACAACAACAAGCCCGGTGCATTTTTATCTGCGGCTCCCCTGCATTCTCCCGTCTGGGCTTCTCAATAGGAGAGTCGCTCTACCTGCAGCTGGCCTTCTCTCTACTCGCAAACTGGTCGGTCGCCTTTCCAATCCCTGGCTCCAGTAGGCACCACCGAACAGCGACTTGGGATTTCGCAACAACCAGGACTCTCACACTTGGAACACCATGTCTCAAGTCCCGACTCCTGTTGCCTTCCACGGCCTTACACGGAGAGTCATCCGCCTTCTGGTCACTCCCGCCTTTCAAAATAAACTCTGCGGGAGCAACCACTACTGCTACTCCTCGGGTGTCGGCCTAACACCCAAGCTCCGTGATTAGCTGCGCGCGAGCTGTTGCTCGCTTGTTCTCCCACACTGACTTTCTCTCTCTCCCCACTGCTCCCGGCTTTCTTCCTGCAACCTCCCGTCCATTCTTTCTCTTTTCCTTCTTTCTCTTCCTCCTTTAGCCGACTCGCGCTTCTATTTAACTAGAGGGCATGGCAGCTGTCACAAATCAGCAGCCCCAGGAACAATCACGGATGTGGGCGATTTCTCACCTGTGAACTTAGGTGAGAAACGGCCACATCGCGAATCGCCCCTGAGAACTGCTTCAGACACACAACCACCATGCCCCCTCACCAAGCCGCGAGCGCAGTGATTATTTATTTTAAAAGCAGCCCTTTGACAGGAGCTGTGGACCCGCTATACCACACTCACTATATACCAATGGTGAATTAATTTTGTTTTACAATAAGATTTTCAATATTGAAAATCTAAGCAAAAAGCAATCTTAGTTGAATGTTGAGTCTTCAACACTGACCATAAATCAATGCATTTGACTATATTTCAATACTGAATCAATACCAACTTGCTATCTGGGATCTGTCTACAATATTAACAACATACTCCATGTTCACTGTAGTGACATGTGCATAGCTGTGCCAAACATATTTTACTTTGTACTTTTCAGTGTAACACCCAAATGTTTTAAAATCTATCAGCTATACTTACTCATGAGTTCTTTTATCAGGGAAGATATAAAATATTTCAGGTGTAATACAGTTTACTGACAGATTGTTAAATATAGGTCTACTCAATTCTAAACAGAAGCACCTGCTTTTTTAAACCCCTTATATTAACATTATTTTACTGTATTTGTACATATCCGTATATGTAAAGTATTACATTTGAATTTGTAAAATGTAATATGGTTTCTAAAAAAATTATCTGCCAAAAAACATTATTTTAACACTTTCATCTTGCAATGACTATATTGCATTGCTTTTTGTACAGTTTTTCTATGTTTAAACTACAGCAATCTGTAAATTTTACAAAGAAATTTGATTTCGGTATTTTACTATAGTATTAATGTAAATCAAACACTGCTACATAGTTTTTCTCTTTACACTTTTTTGGTGTCATGATTTTACAGAACTTCTCTATTAACTTCACTGACATTTTTACAGTGTACACTGTTTCTGTTATGTCCCTATGAATTTTCTAAGAGTAGTCCACCACCCTTTTGACATCTCAACATCTGTGGTACCTTCTTTCCATGTCCTTGATATCCTGATGTAATTTTTTACCCTGCTCTTCCAAGTACAAATCCAAAAAGCTAATTTTGAGACTAATGTTCCAACCCAATTCCTTAAACTTAACTAATAGATTTTTCACAATTTCTTTCTAATTTGGGTCGGTATTGTTACCTAAAATGTAGAAGTTACTTCTTTGAATGGTGTCCCAACCTTTTATTCCAGGTCATTCATTGCACCATCAAATTCTGCATCAGAAATTAGTTTTCTAATATCAGATCCTACAAAAATGCCATCTTTTAACCTAACCTTGGACAAACCATTTGGTACAAATCTAGTGTCAATCTTTTCATAGTGCTTTGATAAACTGCTTCATTAAATGAAGTATAATATAAAGTGGTGGTAGAAGCACTCTATTTGGATCGCCGAGGTAAGGTCTGATAATGTTTTTGGCACCAAGCTGTTTCTCTTTTCTAGAAGGGCATTCCTTCCGAACCCCATGTAAATTCTTGGCTTTGCTGTCCCACTCACAAAGAAAATGTGGGATTTTATGCCCTGACTGCTGACCCAGAATGACCTGAAATTTCAGGTTCCCACATAAGAGCCAACAGTGCTCATTTGTAGTTACTTTTCATGAGATTTTCAAAGTTCTCATAGGTTTCTTTCAAATGCACAGAATGAGCAGCAGGTATTGATGTGTATTTATTACCATAATGTAAAAGTACTGCTTCTAGGCTTCTTTTAGATTAGTCTCCATTCTTCTGCATTGTAATCTCTGCCAAGTTGCTGTACTAGGCCACTTATTGTACATCAGTGTAGTTAACCAAGGATCCGTCTTTCTTGAAATAACCTGCAAACTCTTCTTCTTAGTAGGAAGAGAAAGTCAGGCCTGAATTTAATGTTTTTATCTATAATGGCTTCACTTGCTGCTGTCTGCTGCTATCACTCATCATTGTGTTTAATTCCAGCTACGTTCTAACCTTTTTATCAAATGAAATAATCATTTTGCTTTAAACATTGATTTTAATATTAGAAAATATTAAATTAAAGCAAATTGTCATTAAAATAAAATATTGATGTATATTTAATAATAGTATGAAAAGAAAACTGTAACTGACAACTAAAACATGCATTTTGTGAAAAAAAAGTTACGTTTTCATTTTTGAATTCAGAACCCAAAAATTACATGAAATAAGCAAAGCAATTTTTTCAATGTACACCTGTGTAATTAAATAAACCAAGCTTTTACCATATGACTAGAGACAGTCTGCAGATTTGTAAATATGTATGTTGCATCAGCATTCTTGCATTATACATGCATGTGCATTTTTAAAGAATATGAATTTACGCATAGCTGATTCTATCAGTGACAGATTTGATTATCTTGAAAGTGGCGTTTGACTTTGGGTTTTTGGAAAAATCAAAATAACGAGCAATATTTACAACTGTGAAAGAAGTAGGTTAGAAGAACAGTTTTTAAGTAGCAGATTGAGCAAAAGAGAATATCCCTGTACTTCAACCTGTGCATTTAGTTAAACAAGGAATAATGTGCACTTTTTGACAGTGGCATCCTGATCATGCCTTCAGGCAATTTGTGTGTTTTTTTATGCTTCATCATAGAGTCAGAAGAGAAAGATGGTTAACGGTTTTCCAGGTGAGCTGATTTCAATTTTTGGTACATCTGTATCTCCATTCTTTAATCTGATTTAACTACAACAAAAAAACCTTTTCATTTTCCTGATTTTAAAGATAAGTGTTAAGACAGAACTGAGGCCTTATGCAGCTGCGGATGTCATCCTTCGTCATTAACATGCTAATGTGGACAATGTTCCAGAAGTCTTGTAATAGAAAGTATACTGTAGTACAATAGTGAACTTAAAAATAAAATTACCAAAGTGTTTTGCCTGATTTCCACAAACTGTACATTACTCAGGATTTGGTCCCAGGGCTTTGCAAGCATTCTGTACACATGACTTCATTATTTAGTAGCACATAAAGCTTCAAGAAGGTCTTTTTACAAATGAAAATTACTAAAAGAAAGTAGAGAAGTGAACTAACAGATAAAAATCTTTACAATGAATGAATTGTTGTGATGCCATATTCTTAGTTGATGTTAACAGTTTGAGCAGAAGCATTAAGTTTCTTGTTCTTGACACGAACAATGTCAGCAAAATCACTGTCCTTTAAATTATTCTTTTATTGGCATTTGAACATTGGTCTTAGTACCTGTTAATATAAAAAGTGGTGTAATTAAAGCATATATTGAAGTAACTATTTTTAAAGTTAATATTTGTGAATAATATATGTACTAGATTATCCACGGTCATAGTCACCACAAAGTTTTATATACAGCTCACTGTATGAGTCATTATTGACAATTCAGACTGCCAGCAAAAAAGTTTGCCCACTTCTGGTCTATAGGCACAGTAACTGCTATGTATCAATTTAGTAAATCAAATATAAAATGTCATGTTATATCAGGAGATGGTGTTTTGCAAGCTGGCTACTTAATGTCGCTCCAATCAGTTACTTTATTCTTGAAATTAGGCTCCTCACACTCAGAAAAGAAGGGCAAAATTTGCTGACCTGGTTGAATTCCTAAATCAACAGACTAAAACAGTCATGTACCCTTTTTTTTTGAAAAAGTAGCTGAGATCCAAATACCTGCAGAGAGAAAAAGAAAGACTGTCAAAGGATAGTCTCCTCAGAAAAGTGTCCAGAGAGTAAGAGGTTCTGCTACAGTGATAGAGCTGCTGTCGTAAGGGAGATCAAGACATAAGAATTATGTAGTGTGTATACAGTCGGGAAAACCAGTGGATTTTGCAACCAGCACATTCACGCTAAATGCACTAAGATCAAAGAACTGTCACAGAAAGTTGCAATTGAATTTTTGAATTATAAAGTCATATGCTTCAGATGTCTTAATCAGAAACACATTAATGAGAAATTGAAAGACAAAATGAAATGTTGAATATGCTTACATCAACACACAGATATCTTAAACATCAGCTAAAATAAAGAGTAGCCCCTGTTAAAGAAAAGGAAAACATTACTGAGAAAAAGAACATTTTGTTGAATACAGGGGGATGTGGTGACATCAGGGCCAGAAAAGAATGCATTCTGTATTATTCCTAGTACCAGTATGTAGGGTTGCCAGATTAGAAAATTAGAAATACGGGACACTCTTAAAATCTCTCTCTATATTACTATATATATATATAAATTTTTACATGCCCCCTACACACCCAGACCAATATATTATATAAAAGTAGAGACATAAGTTAAAAACCTAAAACAAGGATTTTAATGGGTTATTAGGAAAACAAAGTAAAATCATTTGAAAATTATTTAATACAAGCTAAAAAAATTCTGTAAAAGTGAAATCATTTGAAAATATTTATTAAATACAGACAGCAGAGAAATATTATTATTATTTAATACAGGCAGTTAGAAAAAAAGTGGGCCGTGGCAAGTAGTAACAACACACTTTGTTGACACTGTATGTTGCAATGCTGATACAGAACTGCACAGCAGCACGGCTGGAGAGCAAAACGGTAACAGTGTCACTGTCCTTAGCCAAACATAGCAACTGAACAAGTTACAAACCGGCAGCAAACATTAGTTTCCTTGTTACATTTGGGTTATTGTCATCAAGAGAATCTGAGAAAAGTAAGTATAATTACTTATAAAATTACAACTAAGTACCGTAAGAAGGTAGTAAAATATAATTTTATTATGAAATTTGAAAATTAACTAAATGGGTGTCCTAAAAAGGTCAGTACAGGACAGGGTACAAAATTATAAAATATGGGACATGTCCCGTATATAAGGCATTTCTGGCAACCCTACAGTATGCCTCAAGTCAAAGATGAGTGATAGATAAGTAGGATTGTATAACTTCATTAATACTGGCAAAAATATAACACGTTGCACAGATCTTCAAGGACAATTAAACCTAGAGGAAGGAAAAATTCAGCACTCTAGAAAGAGATGAGGTCAGTATTCAGAAACTAGTTAAATATTTTGTCTATATCACAGAATAGAGTACTATAGAGTTTAAGAGAAGAGTTAAGAAAAATTAATGCTTCCACTTACACCACAAAACCCTCATGAAAGATATTACAGACAAGGGCTATACTGTTCTGATACCCAATGAACAGCTGGAGTACAGTAATGACACGGTGAGGTACATTCCTTATCATAGAGAATCAATTGAAGAAAAAGTAAAAGAAAATCCCAATGTTTGGATTGTGCAAAAATTTCTCAAAATAATCATCTTTCAATGAGTAATTGCTTTAAGGCTTTGATCTAACTATCACACTCATTGGTGTTCTTACAAGGTTTAAAGAGGGGCCTGTGGCACTAATGTGGGACATAATATCAATATTATGCCAAGTAAAGGTGATGAAAACACTGATTTTCTTCATTTATTAAGGTGACCAAAGAGCAACCTGAGTCAAGCATTGGAAGAATTCAAAATGACAGTATATCTTTTAGGAACTACATGCTCAGCCAGTTGTGTTTCATATGCTTGGTCAAAGACAATGAAAGATGCAAGAGAAAAACTTTATTTAGAAGCAGTTAATACTGTGCTTCACAGTTTCTTGACAGTTTCTATTTAAAATTTCAGTGTTTCAGAGGGGGTTTACATCTATAAAAGAAGGAGAAGCATAGTATGTTGAATTTTACTTTTTGAATACTCTGAGTGCATTTCTGACATTTTTTCTTTTTCTTTTTCCTGTTAATATTATTTATCTCTATGTTACTGACATCACTAAATGTGCATTTTGTCATTTGTTTTAATATGTTAGCCAACATTTTGTGTCTTTCTGTGTTGCTGTGAGATTTTTTACTGTTACCAGTTATGCCTAGTTGCACGTCTATGTAAGTCAGCATCACACTAACTTTGCTATTCACGTACAGTATCTGGATGAAAACTTTATAAGTTCTCTCAAAATGTATGTATAGTGAAAAGACTTTAAGCAATTAAAATCTTTGCTTTGTTTTTCGACAATGACTAATGCATGCTGATTTTTGTACTTCTTTTTGTTTATCGTAGAATTCCAGTTTTTGGTCATTTGCACTGTCTGTCTAATCTTCTGTTTTATTCCCTCTGGTTGCTTTTATTTTCTGGTTACAAATTCCGAGTCTAAACTTCACTTCCTTATTACAAAGTGCAGTTATATTGTTAGCCATTTCTTAACTAGGGAGTGCTATGGTGCTAAGATACAATGCCAACAGTGTAACCAGACATGTATGCATTAAGCATTAAGATAACTGACCATAAATGCCATATTCTAAAATATGGATACAAGACCCAGGTGTCTTATTGAAACAAGCATATGAATGGTTAAGAAATCCTGATCAAATGCATTCACTCTCTAAAGTTAACTGGACAAGTGTAGATGAGAGGCTGAACCCATAACTACTAGTCAGAATTACTACAATTGAAGAAAGCAGTAGCATGGTTTCTCAAATTAAAAGAACTGATATAACACCTTCTCAAAAAAAATTTTAATTTCAGTCATAAAATTATCCATAAAGTAAAACATGCTTATCACAGAGCATATGAAGAATTGTAAGTCATCAATTAAGTCAAACTCACTCTCGTTAAAACATTTGGCTAATGCTGAAGCAAACCTTTTATTATTGTATCCAAAAGAAACTAAAATCCTACAGAAAAATGCCTATGTAAAGAAAGAGCAGTCACATCTTCAAATTAGATCCAGTTCTGCAAAATGCAATAATGTAATTAACAGGTAGGTTCAACAAAGCTGCTGTGCCAGAAGGAGCCAAACACCAAATATGTTGGATTTCAAACTTGGCTATCAGAAGAATAATTTTAAATGCACAATTTGCAGAAGACACAATGCTAAAGAAGTCAAGCAAAAATTGTAGTTCTTTCAGAAGGCCATTTATTACCTGACCAGCCACATTTAGCCAATGTTAGGCATGATTATTTTCACTGCAAAAAATTGAAACTTTTTATCAAGTCATTAAAGTTTGTTTTTATAATTGCAAGATGTATTGACTTATTAAGAAATTGGTATTTAAGATTAATTAGCTTGTTTTAGAAAATCTTATCAAGTAAATTCTTTTTCCATTGACAGATTGTTTTTTTGGTTAAAAATATAGAATTTAAAAGCTTTTATTTATTGGTCAAAAAAAATAAACAATATGATGACAGTAAAAGAAACCATCTTGGTTGAAATTTTATTTGATAAATCTGGATTAAGGGCAAGTTTGGATTTGCCCCGCATCTTATTGTAGATGGTGCCTAAAATAAATAAGTAGTGAGCTCATCTCAACAGTTTAATGTATTGTTAAAATGTTTATGGCAAATTCATCCTTGTCATCATTATCAAATTTTTCTAATTTTATATTATAAGCTCAATGCAATTTCTTATCTAGAAAAATACTTGTTTTTGCAGTATATGAAATTTAGCTTTTTGTGGTGCCACTAGCCTCTTCCCAGATTGCAGCTTGCAGCTTCTAGTTCGTCCTCGGAGCTTGAAGGTTACAGCCCTTCTTAAGTGAATCTTTGCTTGATTTTTTATGAAACACAATTTAAGGGTTGGACAAACTTGTCCATTTCCCAGATCTGGAGTAGTTGTCATCATTTTCATGAGCCATATTGATTACTTAAGTACAATACAATTCAGCATTTTGACCTTTGAATTTCTGAATATTCATTTGCAGTACTGCTTCTGGGGTTAAGTATTTAATGTTGATGTCTTTTACTACTGTTCTTTGGCATTAATACTATATGACAATATCTTGGTAGATCTTCATTTTGTTTGAATGTTTTATGGCATTATTTGGCTTACATTTTATCATTACGGGTGCTGGCAATCTAATATACTGTGAAAAGTAGTATCTCTCCTTTGCTCGCTCATTTGACATTAACTGGAGGTCGTTTCCTTACTACTTGCTTCCATGCAATACCTACAGTCTTTTTTCTGTCACACCCCATGCCTGCATAATCATGCTGCCTGCTATGTGTCATACTGTTTAATTGAAGTCAGAGGTAACACAATCTGCAGTCACTTTTGCCAACTCGATGAACCAATTGAACTCAGAATACTTGCTTCCCTCAGTCAAGTAAACAGTACAGATTTAACGTGAGGAGTGAGTCTCATAAGTTCTGCTCTTTAAGCCCTTAGTCATCCGCCTTTCTCACTTAGTCACACACACACACTTACACACTGCATGGCTTTTCAAGATAAAACTGCCCCTTCTGATATTTTTTCTCTGCCATGTCCTTGTGGCCCCACCAGTATTTTGATGCCAAAATTGCCACTCTTCATAGCATTTCAGCCTGTCATCACAGAAAACCATATCAGCATAAGAAAAGTTCCAAATTCAGCACTTACAGTTGTGACGAGTGGCTGGGGGTGGTACCCAGCCCAGACGCCCAGGAGGACTGGAGGAGGGCTTACGCCTCCTCCAGACCATGAGGGGGGCGACCGCCCTGGTGGCTTTGGGGACCATAAGAATGGAGTTTAGAAGCTCAACCCTATAGGAGCCCATGGTCACCGCCAGGGGGCGCCCCAATGCCTATGGAGCCCTGACCCTCAGCACTTCTGCCACACCCGGAAGTGCTGGGGGAAAGAAGACCAGGAACACCCGTAGTGTTTCCGGGTGCACAGCCGGTACTTCTGCCACACCAGGAAGGGGCGGCAGAAGCTCATCGGGAGACGCCTGGAGCACGTCCGGGTGTGTATAAAAGGGGACGCCTCCCTCCATTCGATGGCTGGAGTCGGGAGTGGAGAAAGACGAAGTCTTGGAGGAGAGGAGAGGAATGGAGGCGGACCTGAAGAAGGCAGTGTGAGAAAGGCCTGGGCTTTGGGGGAGTACTGGTGTTATGTGTGTTTCACTTGTATATAGTATTATAAATAAACATGTTGTGGTGCTTAAAACAATGTCTGCCTGTCTGTATCCAGGCTGTTTCCAACACAGTATACAATCAACACTAGATGATGAAAGCTTCTAAACAGTAATATGTGAAGTTGAAACCATCATCAATAACTGATCACTCACAAAGGTCAGGTGACCTCAATGGTTTTTATACATTGACACCAAATCATTTACTGCAATTGAAGACACAGCATTTTTTAAGAGCTTTTTTTAAGTGATAAGTATGCATGAGGATTCTGATAGCAAGCACAATACACTGGTGATTTTTTTTGGGTAAGACAGACTCAAGAATATCTACTGACACTTCAAAATCAGAAAAACTGGTTTAGATGAAGGGTGATCAACATCCATCCTGGAGGGCCACTTTGGCTGCAGCTTTTTGTTCCAACCCATTTGCTTAATTAGAAAACAATCCTTGCCAATAACAGATCTTATTTAATATCATGACTTAGTAGTGTTTTAAATCAGCAATGTCAGGTCATTCTTAAATTGGAGATTGTTTTCCTTTCTAATGATACCATCCATATAATTTAAAGCCTGAAATACATGAATAATTTTATGTTGTTCATTTTCTCTTCTATTTCCTTCCAAGTATTTCATTAAACCAAATGGTTTATATTGAATATACACAGATGTAAATGGAAACAAGCTAGATGGAAAACCGTTGGTTCGTTTGTCATTTGCACCTTATTGTTAATAAGGAGCAATGAAAAACAGTTAATGCAGCTCTTCAATACTAAAATAACCAATTAAGGGTTCAAAATCTCAACAAGTGTGACAACTAAAATGAAGCAGAAAAATGTAACTTGAGCAATCAGTGCTTCGTCAGCAATACATGGCTTCTCATGAAGCATTTCAGTTGGAACAAAAAGCTGCAGCCACTAAGGCCTTCCAGGGCTGACATTGCTCATCCTTGATTTAAAGGTCTGAGTCATAAGTAGCAAATCAATTAAACAAAGTTAGTTAGCAGCAAGAACTGGTTATTAATTAGGAAAATGTTTAGAATGAAAACGTGTGGCCACTGTGGTCCTCCAGGATTGGAGTTGTGCACCTCTTGTTTAGACCAAGAAATAAATTAGTGTTGTTTTGACAGTAGTAGATCTATACAATTCTTTGATTATGGATCAAGTAAGTGAAGTGGTGAATAGAATGTCTCCCTCACTGAGACATCACTCACCACAGCTGGAACATACACTGAGACAACAGACAAGACATCCAGAGAGTGCTTTAACCTGAGTCTCATGATATTCTCGCTGAAAGGAGTAACATTGGACAGCATCAGAAGGAGCAGATCCACCACAGCAACAGCTACTCCTTGAGTATGACAGCCATCAGAGTGACTAGAACAATGTATCCACACACAGAGATCCAGCCGGCTCCAGGTCTGCGTACCTCAGAGAGTGCTGTCATTGAAATGCGGAGTTTATGAACCTCCTCTGACAGTAGGGAATGTGGATGTCATGCTGGAGGGACAAGACATTCCACATGCCTATCTGGATGGGCCGCCTCAAATTAGTACCCAAGTGCTGCTGTGCAGAAGGTGATGCTTTAGCACCACACCAGTTCCGATCCCCAACAGGCCTGACCCCATTGGCTCTCCAGCAGTTTTGAGGGCTTTCCTCCATTCTCCTCATAATGTGAACAGACTTCCTGTGGGCAGCTACAGGAAAGCTACTCCTATGGAGAGCAGAAATGAGCCCTGTCTGCTGTTTCGGAGCTGTGTGCACTTTTCATGATTGGTTGGAGTGCCAATCCTGTCACCAACCCCCATGTTTTCCCTCGAAGTAGGAGTACTGTTTGCAGGGCCAGATGCAGTTTAACATCCACACCCAAGACGTGTGACCTTCTTCTGGTCATGAGTGACTTCAATGCAACCACTGGCACTGACACTGCTTGGCTGAAGGGCTGTGAGGACAGATAAAGAGGTGTTTATTAGAAGAATTTGTGAGCAAGTGACACATCATCTATGGTCTAGTGATCGGTGTTCTGCTTACAGAGAATGCATTACGCACATCTGAATCTGTTCCTCGGAGAGTCAGAGTCATGGCAGGTGATGGAATGGTCCTTACAGATGATGCTGCAGTTGTGACTCACTGGGCTGGCTGCTTTGAGCAGCTGTTTAAAGTTGATCCTCCAGCTCCTCCTAATGTTGGAGATCTCTGGGTCCATAGTTCTTTAGGCTGATCCTCCAATTGGCTGTGAACCACCCAATCTCAATAAGATTGCATAGGTGGTGAACCAGCTGAGGATAACAAAGGCTGCAGGAATCTGTGGTATCCAGAGTGAACTTCTCCAGGCTGGTGGTATGGCTGTCCTCCTGGCATTGCAAGCAATTTTTGCTTCCATCTGAGAAAAAGGTCAGTCTCACCTGACTGGAAAATGGGACTTGTTGACCCTTTGGAGGCTCTTGAAAGACTGAGTGATGAGTCTGTTTGTCTGGGCTTGCGAGTGTCCTGGATAAAAACCAAGGTACAGGCCTTTAATTATCTCTTGGGCATAGCCATCAGCAATGTGTCTGTGTATGGAGAGAATATTGACTATGTTGAGAGGTTTACTTACCTCGGTATCAACATTCATGTCCCTGCTGACTCTTCCTATGAAGTCAGTAGATGGATTGGGAGAGCATGTGGGATTATGAGGTTACTGGAAAGGGGTGTGTGGTGCTCCAAATATCTTTACAAATGGGCAAAGACCCAAGTCTTTAGAGTGCTGGTGCTTCCTGTTTTGCTACATGTTTGTGAGACATGGGCACTAACCAGTGACATGTGATGAAGACTGGACTACTTCAGTACTATGTTTCTTTGGAGAATCCTTGGGTACTGCTGGGTTGAATTTGTGTCGAACGAGAGGTTGCTCATGGAGTCCCAAATGAGGCACATTGCTTGCACTGTGAGGGAGCATCAGTTATGGCACTACGGTCATGTGGTGCGATTCCCCAAGGGTAATCTGGTTTAAGGATCCTCATTGTTGGGACCTGAGTGGCTGGAACAGGCCAAGAGGATGCCCACATAACACATGGTGCCGGCAGAAAGATGATCATTTCCGCGTCTGCCTGGGGGGTTGCCAACCAGGATCCCGAGCTGTTTTGTTGTGTGCTGGGTGCAACAACACGCTGTACCAGTGCATGCTCTCCAACCTGACCTGACCTGACCCAATCAAGTAATAAAGACACTCCAGACTCCAAAAGTTCAGTTAGAAGAGCATGTATGTATATCAAAACCAGCACACCAGACAGACTTTTGAATAAGCTTTGTCTGCTACAAGAAACAGCAAACAATTGAAATAAGAAATCTTAAAGATTCTTTGTAGTTGAAATACACTTTATGAATAATATTTTATTGTTTAATATTAATGTATAGCTCTTACTGTATATACTGTAAATAATATATAGAAACTGTCTCCAACCTTTGCTTAAATAATTGGGGGCTAGCAGTGTAAGAACCATTCTGAGCAAATTAATGTTAATGTTCAATGTATATAAGGATTTGCTTAATTAAAAAAAGTTTGGCTTTTCATGGCTACATTGAATGCTTAGTTAAATAGGTAATGGAAAGTTCACTCTTATCTCCTACACACTATTATGTAAATTGCTGTCATCTTTCTGTAATTGTGAGATAGCAGTAAAATGGTTCCAGTTTGTTTTTGTTAGAGAACGGGTATATCATTTTCTGAAATGTAAATTGTGTAATGTAGTAAAGTAGTAACATAAAGACATATAACAAAGTTAGAGCAGCCTGAAACTGAAATATCATAGAATAGATGTTTTTGTTTTTGTATGTTATGAAATTCTTTCTTCAACTTTGTGAGCTGTTTTTAATTTGAAATACTGTATAATTACCTAAACGTTTGAAAGCAAAGGTCCTTGTACCATGGAATTCCTTTTGTTATATGTCATAGTCCATGCTTGAACCTTTCCCATTTCAGAAGTTGTGGAATGTTGGAAACTGTAAATAAATGCAGCTACACAGATGCTAAGAAGTTAAAAGGCTGAAATTCTTACAAAAGCATGTAAGAGTGGGTGTTTAATGAATGCTGGTTTTCCAGGCACTTCTTTAGACAAGAAATAGAAAAAGGAAAGACAAAAGAGAAGAAAACCAAGCCAACTTAGAATTATGATGTGTGTTGGCTTCTTTCTATATGTTCATCCTCATGTTTTGAAAAATATAATTTGTTTATTGCAACAAACATGTTTGCATTATTTTTTGAAAAATGTTTTTTCACAACATTTTAACCACAGACAAAGAAAATGAAGATTGATTTGCATACATTTTTGCCAAATAAATTGATACATACAGCATATCTTCATAGTTCTGGCATCCCAGTTGTAACACGAACCATGCTAAGCAAAGTGCATATGCAATTAAGTGTAATATATTAAATTATTTTGTAAGAACTTCTGAGTTTAAATCAAGGGTAATTTTTCTCAGACTTTATAATGTACTAGTGAGATGACATTGGGAGTACTGTAAGCAGTTTTGATCACCACACAGCACTAGCACTAGCAGCTGAGCTGAAGAGCACCTAGGTACATCCAAGGACAAACTGCTTGCCCTGTTTTGACAAGCTAAGAGAAGTGAACCTTTCTAGTCCTGATCAGCAAAGGATGTTTGGGAAACTAATACATGTTTTCAAAACTGTCAAAGGCATAGACAAAGCTGATCAAGCAGAATTCTTTTGATTAAATACTGAGTCACATATTCACAAACACTAGTAGAAATTATTTGGATGTGCATTTAACACTGACACAAGAAAACATTTCTTTACACAAAGAGACATTGGAATCTGCAGCAAGCTACTGAACCATGTAGTTGAAGTGGAAACCTTGAAAATTAAAAAAAAACAAAAAACATCTGGAATAGATACAGAATAACTTGGCTATTAGCTAACTGAACATGACTGATGGACCGAATAGCCTTATTTCTTTAGTTATGCTTCTTGTGTTCTTATATGTGTTAACTTACTATAAACTATGGGCCTATATCTTGAAAGTCTCACTTCAGTGGTGGTGAGAAACTTTCAAATGATTGAATCTATACGATTCCCATCACGATAGCAGATGGAAAATTACCTTTTCTGCACACATTGTGGTATTAAAACAGCCAAATATTTTTCAACAGAGAAAAGGACTCAACACTGTACCAAATAAAAGATTAACAAGTTTTGAAATGATGTTTACAGGGTGAGTAAGGAGGAACAGTGAAAAGCGTTGTTTTAAAAAACAGGACATTTATGTTACAACATTATGCTAGAAGGCAAACAAGGCAGTAGTGTGTCTTGAACCCATTCTTTATAAAGTTTTATGAGAAATAGACTAGGAATGAGTATCAGTTACTAACATGTGCAGTGCTGTGACAGCCATTCTAACATAGTGTAAAGTTAAATTTTACAGATAAACTGCTAATTTAAATAATTCATGCAGTTATTAAATTTGTAAGTTTATTTGAATGCTCTTTAGAAATTGTGTTTAAGGTTGCAGTTAAAGATTTCGTGATTGTTGTTGAGGGTTGTGAAGCGACAAAAGAAATGCAGAAAATTAAAAATAGAACTTTTAAGGGCTGTAAGTTGGACAACATGGCCCTTTGACAAAGAAGGTTTTCATGTGGGTTTCCAAACACTGTCTGATTAGTCTTATTGGCAAAGTACATATTAGGTTAAGTTCCCAATCGACAAGCCTCAAACCTATGTTTGTAGAAAAGGTTTTCCTTCATTGAATCTGCAAATCACTTGTTACAGCATTCTCATTATACTCAACGTTTTTAAGAAGTAACTAGGAGCTATACATTATGCATTGGAGCTTTACTGAGCTTTACTTTACTTTACTTTACTTTACTTTACTTTAGTCAGGTGATGCCCTACAGCAGGGGTTCTCAAAGTCATTTTAAAAGGGGGCAATCCCCTGAAATTTCCAACAAATCCAGTCTTTCTGGAAAATGGACAACAAACCACAGAGGTCACATTATGTGATGAATACTTACTTTATCAAGTAGCAGAACATGAATGGGAGGTACGGATGTTGCTGCTAGCAGCAGGTGGCTACTGGTGGCAGGTTTGTGAGCTAGCACACACCCACCCCCTAGGAGCCCATCTCATGTCCAAAAAATGTTAGAGAGGATCAAGCTCTGTTTCTATTTGCCTGGAATAAATGAGGAGGTCCACAAGTTTTATAATTTCTGCCCAGAGTGTCAACTGTGGCATATTCCTTGGAGGGACTTTGCTCCTCTCATTCCTTTGCCTCTGATTGATGTTCCATTCAGGTGGATTGGAGTAGATATAGTTGAGCAACTGAAACGTTCAGCTCGAGGACATAAATATATTCTGGTCCTTGTAGATTATGCCACTTGATATCCAAAGGCTATTCCTTTCAAGCTAGCCAATGCCAAATATTTCATACAGGAATGAGTGGAGTTCTTTGCTCTTACCCCTAAGGCAAGTCCTCACCGACCAAGGGAAATAGTACACCTTGGAAATGTTCAAAGAGGTTGCCAAAAACCACAGTGTATCACCCTCAAACTGACCAGTGTTGTG
Source organism: Polypterus bichir lapradei (assembly GCA_026402145.1). Taxonomy (NCBI): domain Eukaryota; kingdom Metazoa; phylum Chordata; class Cladistia; order Polypteriformes; family Polypteridae; genus Polypterus; species Polypterus bichir. The sequence goes on along the minus strand of JANRMT010061414.1, from coordinate 34,918,949 downwards.
CAAGTTCACACCTCACAAGAACTAGCTCAAAGTTCATTTCACACAGATTAAAATGAATAAATTCACGTTCATAGTTCAAAATTTCAGTTTTGAACTAGTGCATGTTCAGTTCATTTTGTATTTTTTAAGGAGTGAGAATAAATGACCCATGAGTTTACTTTTTTCAATTTTGCATGCCTTATATTAGGCTATTACAGTGTTTTTGAATAAAATACATTAATTATGAAGACTTTTTTATTTAAATTAACTTTATTGAGTTATACCCAGCAACAAACATGTATAACCATATATGCTAATATCATCCTGGTCAAAAAATAAATAAATGCAAGTATACATATAAATTACCGTTCTATATCCAACTGTGTGACACAAATGGTGACTGGAACCAGCGTGTTGGTGAACTAACCTGTTATCCTGCCAGTCAAAATTCACGTTACATATTGCATGTCCAACGGGGAAAAATATAAAGTGGCCTCGCAAAATACAACAATTTCCTATAAGTGAAATTTCCTATACGTTATTTTTTCTGAATACAAATAAATGGCAAAAAATTCATATGAAATACATATTTGCAAAAATTCACTATTTGTGCTTATCTGAATACCGTATTCAGATTCGGCTCCCACCTCCAGCTCCCCCCCACCCCCACCCCCCCATTACAGGGTAAGGCAAAACATTTAATCTGGACCTAAACCAGATCCAGAATGTCACATAAAACTGAACTAGCTCACATTTAATTTCTTCACTTGCAAATACATTATGTTAAGTTCACCATTCTTAGAAAATTGAACTTGTTCAATGAATGCGCTCCTTTGAACTAGTTCATGCACAACACTGAAACTGACGGTTTAGTAGAACAGTTTAACAAGATGCTCAAACAGATACTGCACAAGGTGGTCACTGAGGACAGGAGAAACTGGAATCAGTTTCTCACCCTCATTCCTTTTGCATATTGGGAAGTACCATGAGCCTCAATGGGGTTCTCTCTTTTTGAGTTATTATATAAGACAATCCCATGGTTAACTGCATATCCTAAAAGAAGGGTGGGAAAATGAGGCACTCCCCTCTACCTATATTCTGGAATATGCCGCGCAGTTATGCAATAAAATTTTTTAAGATATAGCTTATGCTAAAAGAGAATATGGATCATGCGCAAGTAGGCCAGTCCCACTTGTACAAACAAGGCTTGCTCTGTTAGTTCAATTTTAGAGGCTGAGTCATGGTGCTAATGCCCACCTCTCACACTAAATAACTAGCTCACTGGCAAGTACCACATGAAATCAAAGAAAGAAAAGCTAGGTCAATTATCTGGTGAAAGGTCAGACCACAGTTTTTCAAGTCAACAGCAATTTAAACTGTCCCTGTCTGCAAACCAAGCAAGAAATACTGGATTACTTGGGGTTAGTGGGTTACTACCGCTGGCTTGTTCCCCACTTATCTGAAAGAGTCATGCCCTTGACAGACCTGACAAAAAAGTGAACTCCCAACACAGTGGTATGGGATGATAAAGCAGAAGTGCATTCCATGACCTTAAGCAGGCTGTCAATTGTGCAACTGTTTTGATACCTCCAGATTTCTCTTTACCTTTTTTTCCTCCAGACTTATGCTTTGGAGACAGGCTTGGGGGCTACGCTAAGCCAAAGCATTGATGGTGCAGATCACCCCATTATGTTCTTGAGCTGGAAATTGTTGGACTGGGAAACGAAGAAAGAAGCGGATGAATGAGAAGCATTGATGATCAAGTGGCTGTACAACAGCTGAGATACTACCTACTGGCTGTGAGTTCACTCTTGTCACAGACCTTCTGCACAAACAGTCGAATCCACATTTCACCATATTTTTGGATATCTAGCCATTTGAGGTTGTGCATCATTGAAGCTCCCTTTATGCCAATGCTGATGCACTTTCTTATATGCATAACCTCTCATTCTGAGCTGCACAGCCCAATGGGTCAGGGTTCCACACATGTGATTTGGAGACAGTTTGAGAGTAGTGATATTGGTAATTCCACCTCAAACCTGGGTTGCCACTATCACTTATTGCCTCTCCTGTCCTCTTATCTTCAAGTCTGAATGTCGGCAGCATGATGATCCATGACATCACTTCCATCTCTGGGAACTTTGACATCCCCCATATGCCTCAAAAACCTTAAGAGAGCAAACATCACTGCATGTCCAATCAGTCAGCATAACTCGTACTTGAAGAAGATTTTGGTTATTGTTAAATCACTATCAAGACCCTTTTTTTTGTTTTGCAATTGTACATGACCCGTCTCCAAAGTGCCTCAAAACTTTATCTTGTCATGTGGTTCTCTTTACAATATATATAATTTGTTATATGCCTAGTACTTTTCTTTTGAACCTAAGGGGAAGGAGCCTTGCTTAGTTTCTACTACTTTTCCTTGGATTTCTGTGTTTTAAGTGCTTATTCTTATGAATTGTAGTGTACTTAACTTTGTCTAGATTGTAACAATCAACTATCACCAAGTTGAGCTACAATAACACCAATGTTAAATTCTAGAATGCACAAAAAAAACTGCACCTATTTAATTTACAATGTAACAAAAAATCAAATGCATTTAGACTTTAGATTTATCTCATAAGCAATTACAGTTACTGGAATACATATATATATATATATATTGTGGAGGACGGCCAGGACCCATTCAACACTGGATCCAGGGGAGCAGCAATGGGGTGCACTGTACGTCCCCTGGAACACTTGGTGGCAGCCCCCCTGGGTTGTATTGGGACCATTATCTTGGAACATCTAAGCTCATCCTTGTTGGGCTCCATGGCCACCCCCAGGGGGAGCTGCAAGACTTCCTGAGCCTGATTCGGCAACGCAGCCACACCTGGAAGTGCAGCCTAATTTGGGTTAATTACCACCTGAAGCACTTCCGGGTGGGCTATAAAGGGAGCCTACAGCAACTGCTGAGGGCACCAGAGTCAGGAGGAAGAGGACGAAGCTGCCTGGGAGGAGTAGTGGAGGAAGAAGAAGAGTGTGTTGTGGTGACTTTTTTTTTGGGGTGTTTTTGGGACTGAGCTGAAGAAAATATAAAAACCTTTTTGTTTATTTTTATATGTGCCTTTGCTGTCAGTCTGTGTCAGGTTGACACCTATATAGTGCCTTTGCCACTATCCATCCATCCATCCATCCATCCTCTTCCGCTTATCCGAGGTTGGGTCGCGGGGGTAGCAGCTTAAGGAGAGAAGCCCAGACTTCCCTCTCCCCGGCCACTTCTTCCAGCTCTTCCGGGAGAATCCCAAGGCGTTCCCAGGCCAGCCGGGAGACATAGTCTCTCCAGCGTGTCCTGGGTCTTCCCCGGGGCCTCCTCCCGGTTGGACGTGCCCGGAACACCTCACCAGGGAGGTGTCCAGGAGGCATCCTGATCAGATGCCCGAGCCACCTCATCTGACTCCTCTCGATGCAGAGGAGCAGCGGCTCTACTCTGAGTCCCTCCCGGATGACTGAGCTCCTCACCCTATCTTTAAGGGAAAGCCCAGACACCCTGCGGAGGAAACTCATTTCAGCCGCTTGTATTCGCGATCTCGTTCTTTCGGTCACTACCCATAGCTCATGACCATAGGTGAGGGTAGGAACGTAGATCGACTGGTAAATTGAGAGCTTTGCCTTACGGCTCAGCTATTTTTTCACCACGACAGACCGATGCAGAGCCCGCATCACTGCGGATGCCGCACCGATCCGCCTGTCGATCTCACGATCCATTCTTCCCTCACTCGTGAACAAGACCCCGAGATACTTAAACTCCTCCACTTGGGGCAGGATCTCGCCCCCAACCCTGAGAGGGCACTCCACCCTTTTCCGGCTGAGGACCATGGTCTCGGATTTGGAGGTGCTGATTCTCATCCCAGCCGCTTCACACTCAGCTGCGAACCGCTCCAGAGAGAGCTGAAGATCACGGCCTGATGAAGCAAACAGGACAACATCATCTGCAAAAAGCAGTGACCCAATCCTGAGTCCACCAAACCGGACCCCTTCAACACCCTGGCTGCGCCTAGAAATTCTGTCCATAAAAGTTATGAACAGAATCGGTGACAAAGGGCAGCCCTGGCGGAGTCCAACTCTCACTGGAAACGGGCTCGACTTACTGCCGGCAATGCGGACCAAGCTCTGACACCGGTTGTACAGGGACTGAACAGCTCTTATCAGGGGGTCCAGTACCCCATACTCCCGGAGCACCCCCCACAGGACTCCCCGAGGGACACGGTCGAACGCCTTTTCCAAGTCCACAAAGCACATGTAGACTGGTTGGGAAAACTCCCATGCACCCTCCAGGACTCTGCTAAGGGTGTAGAGCTGGTCCACTGTTCCGCGACCAGGACGAAAACCACACTGTTCCTCCTGAATCCGAGGTTCGACTATCCGACGGACCCTCCTCTCCAGAACCCCCGAATAGACTTTTCCAGGGAGGCTGAGGAGTGTGATCCCTCTATAGTTGGAACACACCCTCCGGTCCCCCTTTTTAAAAAGGGGGACCACCACCCCAGTCTGCCAATCCAGAGGCACTGTCCCCGATGTCCATGCGATGCTGCAGAGACGTGTCAACCAAGACAGTCCTACAACATCCAGAGCCTTAAGGAACTCCGGGCGTATCTCATCCACCCCCGGGGCCCTGCCACCAAGGAGTTTTTTGACCACCTCGGTGACTTCAGTCCCAGAGATGGGAGAGCCCACCTCAGAGTCCCCAGGCTCTGCTTCCTCATTGGAAGGCATGTTAGTGGGATTGAGGAGGTCTTCGAAGTACTCCCCCCACCGACCCACAACGTCCTGAGTCGAGGTCAGCAGCGCACCATCCCCACCATATACGGTGTTGACACTGTACTGCTTCCCCTTCCTGAGACGCCGGACGGTGGACCAGAATCTCCTCGAAGCCGTCCGAAAGTCGTTCTCCATGGCCTCTCCAAACTCCTCCCATGCCCGAGTTTTTGCCTCAGCAACAACCGAAGCCGCTTTCCGCTTGGCCTGCCGGTACCTATCAGCTGCCTCCAGAGACCCACAGGACAAAACGGTCCTATAGGACTCCTTCTTCAGCTTGACGGCATCCCTCACCGCCGGTGTCCACCAACGGGTTTGGGGATTGCCGCCGCGACAGGCACCGACCACCTTACGGCCACAGCTCCGGTCAGCCGCCTCAACAATAGAGGCACGGAACATGGCCCATTCAGACTCAATGTCCCCCACCTCCCTCGGGACGTGGTCGAAGTTCTGCCGAAGGTGGGAGTTGAAGCTACTTCTGACAGGGGACTCTGCCAGCTGTTCCCAGCAAACCCTCACAACACGTTTGGGCCTACCAGGTCTGACCGGCATCTTCCCCCACCATCGAAGCCAACTCACCACCAGGTGGTGATCAGTTGACAGCTCCGCCCCTCTCTTCACCCGAGTGTCCAAGACATATGGCCGCAAGTCCGACGACACAACCACAAAGTCGATCATCGAACTGAGGCCTAGGGTGTCCTGGTGCCAAGTGCACATATGAACACCCTTATGCTTGAACATGGTGTTCGTTATGGACAATCCGTGGCGAGCACAGAAGTCCAATAACAAAACACCACTCGGGTTCAGATCGGGGGGGGCATTCCTCCCAATCACGCCCTTCCAGGTCTCACTGTCATTGCCCACGTGGGCATTGAAGTCTCCCAGCAAAACGAGGGAATCCCCAGAAGGTATGCCCTCTAGCACCACCTCCAGAGACTCCAAAAAGGGTGGATACTCCAAACTGCTGTTCGGCGCATACGCACAAACAACAGTCAGGACCCTTCCCCCCACCCGAAGGCGGAGGGAGGCCACCCTCTCGTCCACCGGGGTAAACCCCAACGCACAGGCTCCAAGTCGGGGGGCAGTAAGTATGCCCACACCTGCTCGGCGCCTCACACCGGGGGCAACTCCAGAGTGGTAGAGAGTCCAGCCCCTCTCAAGGAGATTGGTTCCAGAGTCCAAGCTGTGCGTCGAGGTGAGTCCGACTATATCTAGCCGGAACCTCTCAACCTCACGCACTAGCTCAGGCTCCTTCCCCTTCAGAGAGGTGACATTCCACGTCCCAAGAGCCAGTTTCTGTAGCCGAGGATCAGAACGCCAAGGTCCCCGCCTCCGGCCACCACCCAACTCACACTGCACCTGACCTCCTTGGCCCCTCCCATAGGTGGTGAGCCCATGGGAAGGAGGACCCACGTTACCTCTTCGGGCTGTGCCCGGCCGAGCCCCATGGGTGCAGGCCCGGCCACCAGGCGCTCGCCATCGAGCCCCACCCCCAGGCCTGGCTCCAGAGGGGGGCCCCGGTGACCCGCGTCCGGGCAAGGGAAAACGTTGTCCACAGTTTTTATTCTTCATTGGAGGTTTGTTGAACCGTTCTTTGCCTCATCCCTCACCTAGGACCAGTTTGCCTTGGGTGGCCCTACCAGGGGCATTAAGGTCAAGTTTTTTGGTATGCATACATTGTACAATAATTTTTTTACTTGCATATGTCTTACTCTAATCACATAAGCACTCAAAATAAATGCAGCATTTACAGGCTGCAGGAAACCACATCCTTAGGTGCAAATGGTTGCTGCAGAAGGTGCCAGGCAGTGATATGAAGAGCACTGCTGGACTTCTTTTACAATAGAAGAATCTCACAAAATATAATTTTTCTCCACAAACAACATGAATTTGCTGTTTCATAGTATGTGTACAATGTAATGATGGAGATCAATACTCAGGAAAGTTCTTGGATTGAGAAATGGACATTTTGGTAAGTTTCATCATTTTAAACTTCAAACACCAGCAGAGCACTTTTAAATTAAAAAAGGAAATTCTTCAATTTAGTAGACATTTTCCTGTGGTAAATAAATGTACACTGTGCCTCTGAAAAATAACTTCCACTTGGAAAAATAGCAAATGTATACTTTAAATGTAAAAGGAAACTATGTAAAAAAAAAAGTCATTTTTTCTGCAACAACTTCCTGGTGCATATCATGATACCTATAATTTTGTTCTGAAAAAAAAAAAAAACAGATTTTGCAAGTTGGCTACACTCAACTATGACTTAAAGAATTTACAATTTATAAACCATACAAGTTATGACAGAACAAACAAGCAAAAAACCAGAAAATACAAATAAAAAAGCACAACTAACAGAATTAGCACACACATATACAATAAACAATATAGTATTAAGAAAAAAAAACTCAGAGTTGAAATCAGAATTACATTTATTACAAATATAGGAAACATTAAACATAAAAAGTAACTAAATGGTAAAAAACACAATTTAATAAATGACAATAATAACCTATTGGGAAAAAAAGTATTAAACAAGAAGTAACAGCAGAAAATAAATATTAATAGCTGTTTAGCATCCTGTTTCATAAGTTGTAAATACAAATCAAAAAAATATCCATTAAACATAATGTTTTTGCAACCAAATGACGAGGACATTGAATTTTCAGTGAATCGTCCTTTCAGGGCAATAATTTTAACCTTGTAATAAAAGAATAAATTAATTGTAAAATCTGTATAGTCAAAAGACAAAGGGAAAATTTAAGCAGATATAAATATGGTTCTGCGATACCTACTTGGATCATATGATTCAGATGCACAAATAATTGTTAATTTCATTGGGCTGAAATGAGGTGTGTAGCTTTTTTAAACAATAACACAAAAAAGGGAAAATAAAGTGCATATTTAAAATGGACATATACTGTATAAACATACATATATGTAAATTTAATGTACAGTATATACAGACAAGCATTAATATATATTGTCATGCATGCGTACCTTGGGGTTTTCTTCCTGGTTCTAAGCTATCAGCGCATGCTCCTAACCTCCTCCTCCTCCTAAGCTATACCACTCCGGGACAAGAAGAAGCACTGTTGCTAACTGTTTGTTCTCTTTTATCTGTAATTTCAACAAGACATCCAGGGAGGACACCTAATCCCACCCATGGCACTCAGGGCAGGCACAGCTCTAAACATAGACCACCCCCAGAAGGTTGTGTTTCATCCTGACCTAAACCTCACAAAGGACAGAGTTCCAGAGCAAAGGAACCTTATTTACTCCAGACAGGGAGTCTTTTGTTTTCGGCTAATCTCAGCCAGTTTATGTTGTGCCCCAGCACACTGTTCTCATTTATCTATTAGATAGGGTTACCCAGTTGGTACCCTAGTGCTTCTTTGTGGATCCTTGTGGTTTGTATATATACTGTGTGTATATATATATATATATATATGGTCGAATAGTTTACTGTCAAATGATGCAAAGAGTATGCGACACATGTTTCACCCTAATTCTGGGCTCATCAGGCATACACACTCACTGCACCCCCTGTCGGGGAATCAAACCTCAGACGTCAGCGTCAGAGGCAAAGCCTCTTTACGTTGTGCCATGGCGTGTGGCTTGTTTATTTGACAGCATGTAGATTGGGGTAATTACATTCATGGCATTCGTAGTCTGAATCACAATCTGATTGTATGGGTGGTTACCTACCAGGTACAGGTCAGGTCATGTTGGGGTGCATGCACTGGTACAGCATGTTGCCACACCCACCACATGACAGAACAGCTTGGGATCCCAGTTGGTCACCCTTCAGGCAGACACACGGTCCAGTCCCACCCTCAGGAAATGACCATCTGTCTACTGCAGCCAGTAGTTACATGGACGTTCCCTTGGCCTGACCCAGCCACTCGGGTCCTCAACAATGAGGATCCTGTGAGCCAGATCACCCTTGGGGAATCATGCCTCATGGCCGTAGTGCCGTAAATGACACTCCCTCACATTGCAGGTAATGTACCTCATTTGGGGCTCTGTGAGCAACTGCACAAAGTCATACCAGCAATACCTAAGGATTCTCTGAAGAGACACAGTACTGAAGAAGTCTTCATCTCAGGTCACTGGATAGCATCCATGTCTTTCAACCATATAGAAAAACAGGAAGCACCAGGACTCTAAAGACTTGGACTTTTGGCCTTTTCCAAAGATATCAGGAGTGCCACACACTCCATTCCAGCGTCCTCAGAACCCCCAGTGCTCTCCCAGTCCATCTACTGACTTCATAGGAAGAGCCACAGAGACATGAATGTCGCTGCTGAGGTAAATAAACCTCTTGATGCAGTCAACACTCTCTCCACAGAAAGACACACTGCTGATGGCTATGCCCATCAGGCCATTAAAGGCCTGGATCTTGGATTTTATCCATAATGCTCGCAAGCCCAGACACTCAGATTCCTCACTCAGTCTCTTGAGAATCTTGATCAGAGCTTCTATTGACTCTGCAAAGATCACAGCATCATCAGCAAAGTCAAGATCAGTGAACCTTTCTTCACGAACAGATGTCCCACAGCCACTGGACCCCATGCCCCAGCCCAACAGCCAGTCCATGCAAACAATAAGCAGGCAGAGTAGAAGCAAGAATACACCCCTTACAAACCCCAGAATCAACTGGGAAAAAATGCAGAGGTTCTGCCTCCACTCTGCACAGCACTCACAGTACCAGTGTACATGGCAGCCATGATATCCAGCAACTTCATGGGGATCCTGCAAAGTCTCAGGATATCACACAAGGCAGTGATCAACTCAATCAACTGAGTCAAATGCATTACAAAAATCGACAAAGGCTGCAGAGAAAATTTGCTGGTTTTCATGTTTGTGTTTGAAGGGAACCCTCAGTGCCAGGATGTGGTCAATGGTAGACTTCTTATGTGTAACACCAGACTGATCCATTCACTGGTAGGTGAGCAAGCTGTCACAGATCTTATTACAGATGACCCTAACCAGGACATTATCCAGCACTGAGAGGAATGCTGTCCTCCTGTAGCTTCTGCAATCCAGACGATCACCCTTCTCTTTCCAGATAGAGATGACAAGTCCCATTTTTCAGTCAGTTGGGATGACTCCTATCTCCCAAATGGAAGGAAAGGTTGCTTGCAATGACAGGTGGACACCCTTAACCACCAGCCTACAGAAGTTCACCCCAGATATCACAAATCCCTGCAGCCCTCCCTACCCTCAGCTGGTTCACCTCCTGTGCAATCTCAGTAAGATTGGATGGTTCCTAGCTAATTGGAGGATCAGCCTCAAGAACCGTGGACCCAAAGATGTCCAACATCCTAGCTGGAGGATAAGCTGTAAACAGCTGCTCAAAGTAGCCAGCCTAGTAGGTCACAACAGGACCGTTCAATCACCTGCCCTGACTGTGACTCTCTGAGGAACAGATTTGAATAAGCGTAATGCTTCAGTTCTTCTGTAAGCAGGATGTGGGTCACTAGACTATAGATGATGTGTCACTTGCTCACAGATTCCTCTAACAAATGCCTCTTTAAATACCCTGAGAGCCCTTGCAGCCGTCCTTGTTTCCTGGTACAGACCAGAGTTGCTATCAATACGTGCATTGCGGTTCCTCTCGATAATATCCAGGGTGCTCTGCAAGATGAAATACCTCCTTTTGGGAACACTGGCAACACCAACACAATACTCAGCAACCTTCAAAGTCTTGTCAGGGAAGGTCTCCTGCTTCACATTAGTATCGGCAGTTGCACCCAAGCATACAATATATTTAGATACATACTTATACACAAACACAAACTTATAAACACATATAGTATGGAAATAAGGTCTTTGTACAAAAAAGGAAAGCAAGAATGATTTTCCTCATTTTTATTGAATTTTGGAAAGGCTGAACAGTATACAGATTAGAAATTGACAACTACAAAAATTAAAAAGAAGAACTAAAAATAAAAGGGAAAAAATTAAAAAGAACATATGTGCTTAACACATGCCACAAGCAATTGAATCAAACTCAGTGGTGAATGGGAGCAACCCAGAAAGTGCCTAAATGAAAGAATTAAACAAAGCAAGATAGCTTATTAATTTTGTTCACATAAGTCAGAAGAATCACATTCATTTTAAAGATTTAATAGGCTTCCCTCTGTTTTACAGTTTCTGCTGAATAATTAAGGCCAAATTTAAATGTATGATTCTACAAAGTGTCTGAGAAACTGTATGTTCCTTATGGTCAGAACATCAAAGTCCACATGGTTAAACATGTCTGTGAATCCTTTAAAGTATCTCAACCCCCTACAACTCATTTTCTAGACATGATTCTATGAAGACTCTAGGAAATCCATGTTTGGAAGAACATTTTGTGTTGCTTTCAAGTTCTGCAGTAAAATGTGGCAAAATTAAAGAAATGCACACAGAACTCGGGGCACAGGTATTATGACAATAAATAAACCTCTTTATGCTGAAATTTTACCTGCTAGTCTAACTAAGTATAACATACTCATAATGTAGTCACCCTTTAATGCACTAATGTAACAGCTGCAACATAGGCACAGAAACTTTCTGGGCTTAAGAAAATCAGTTGTAGGGGGTTATGATACAGCAAAGGATCTACAGAGATGGTTAGCTACATGATCTTTGATGTTCTGACCACAAAATAAACCGAACAAGAGTAGTTTGGAAAGGTGGTATTTAAATGAAGTACATAGAACACCAAGCACAATCAGCAAATTGGGTAAATATAATTATATTTCAATATAATAATATTGAAGAGAATGTTGCTGTAAGGTTGTTCTCATTTAAGTGTAGGAAAAACATCTCTATAGTCAACAAAACATGTTTAAAAGCTATTTTGATACATTTTTAATAAGCCCCGACCCTATAATGTTTCATTGGTAATGAAGTGACCGTGATCAGAGAAGATATGATGAAAGTTGTTCAAGTTGGGCAAACTAGTAAGTTGTTAATAATCATTTAGGGTGAAAAACTGAAGTGTGAAGTAAGAATTGCAACTTTACTTTCCTATAACATAAAAAATTAAGTTAATTATCTGTTACATTAAATGTAACCTCAAAAAGGAAATGGATACATATTTCTCATGGATGGGAGTTGATTTGAACCAAACATAGTTTTGTACAATTTGACTTGCTTGTACGGAATGTTATTTGATTTTAATCGTACTAGGGTGTCATACCGTGTTAGCCATTACGAATGTAGTGAGAAGTCAAGCAAAATGACACCTTTTATTGGCTAACTAAAAAGATTACAATATACAAGCTTTCGAGGCAACTCAGGCCCCTTCTTCAGGCAAGATGTAATCAAATCATTACAATGTAATCTTTACATCTTGCCTGAAGAAAGGGCCTGAGTTGCCTCAAAAGCTTGCATATTGTAATCTTCTAAGTTAGCATATAAAAGGTGTCATTTTGCTTGACGACTCACTATTTGATTTTAATAAATTCAATAAAATGTTAAAAAATAAAAATAAAAGATTTTAATCACAATTATTTATAAATTTGTCAAAAAAGCAAGTTAATGGGTTATCCATCAAAAAAATCATTTTAATACTGTATATAGCCAAACAATCATAAACAAACATTTGACTAAGGTATAGATCATCAAGGCATATTTAAGCTGCTGTTCAAGGTGTGAGACATACAGATAAGCACTGCTTGGCATTGATGGCATCATCCATAACAATGACATTATATTTACAATAAAACAGTTATCAAACATAAAGAAGTATCAGTTTAGTAAAAAGTGTGTATTTTTTAGAAATAAAATGAATAACTTTAAAATAAACAGAAGAACACTGCAGTGAATTGTTATGGTATTTTTTTTCCTGCAACTAATTTGGGAATGTTATTGTAAAGGGAATTGATATCCAGTGTTGCCAGGATACAAAAATAAACATAGGTAATGCATAGATGTCTTAAAAGGAATGTCCACTGATAACAGTTTTCATTTATACTTAAAGATCTACATAATTATTGGTAATTAGTCATGTTTATTACTGATATTACTGCTTATATAAATATTTTTAAATTTATTATAGGCTTCTGTGATGTTATAGCCATTTCTTTGTTTTACAGTAACTTTCATTTAGAGGGCATCTAGGATTCTTCTTCAAGTTTAGTAGTTCTGCTTTGACTTCAGAAATACTTGACAGAGTTCAATGAAGTCACTTCACTCCATTGCATCCTCTTACTGCTTCTCATTAGACTTTATATCCATGTCTATAAAGAGGTTTACAAATCAAAATGCCATTTTTTTCTGGGCATACAAGAGAAAAAACAGTTTAAAGAAAGAGATGGAATTTATTTTTTTGTTCTGCTGTGTTTTAATGTACCGTACTGCTTAGCAACATCAAGGAAGGTGAATGAAGCTTTTCTTATATTAATGTACAGTGTAGTGAGAAGTCAAGCAAAATGACACCTTTTATTGGCTCTCGCCTGAAGAAGGGGCCTGAGTTGCCTTGAAAGCCTGCATATTGTAATCTTTTTAGTTAGCCAATAAAAAGTGTCATTTTGTTTGACTTCTCACTATATTCATAATGGCTAACACGGTACAACACCCTAGTACTAATGTACAGTATATAAATCCTTGAAAGTCTCAACTGTTATGTTTTTATATTTTATTTGCTGAGGAATACTAAAATATTATGTAAATTCTTATTTGTGTTCTGTTAATTTTCAATATTCATTAGAAGTTTGGTTACATTACAAAGTCAAAGAGTACGTCCTGATGTTCTAAAAAGTACCAACAATAATTTCATTGGTAAATGATACTTGTTATAGAAATTAAAACTCCAAGATAAAAATGAAATTTATTTTTAACAAACTTCACATATACATAATGTGTGTTACTTCTATATATGTACAGTATATTGAAAGAAGTATAAAAAAGTCCTTATGCTCCTCAGAATCACAATAGCCAGCGATACATGAGCATCTAGTCATTCCTATAGTATTCCTTCAGTGGATGATCATTCAGGCAGAGTAGTTCTGAGTCAGAAATATATATTCCTTGTAGTCCAGTATATGTAGAATTACACAACAAAATCTTGATATGTGAAGATACTGACATACTTTGCTGGTCTTGTAATTTCTCATTGTGTTACCACAAACATCAAGAGAGAAGACAATGTAATCAAACACATCCTTATAGATAACACATAGTCTCTTCCCTGATTTGCCTTCCCAAGTGATATACAATTTGAACACATCTATCCATTATCCAACCCACTATATCCTAACACAGGGTCACGGAGGTCTGCTGGAGCCAATCCCAGCCAACACAAGGCGCAAGGCAGGAAACAAACTCTGGGCAGGGCACCAGCCCACCACAGGGCACACACACATACAACCACACACCAAGCACACACACTAGGGACAATTTAGGATCGCCAATCCACCTAACCTGCATGTCTTTAGACTGTGGGAGGAAACCGGAGCACCCGGAGGAAACCCACACAGAGAACATGCAAACTCAACGCAGGGAGGACCCAGTAAGCAAACCCAGGTCTCCTTACTGCGAAGCAGCAGTGCTACCACTGTGCCACCGTGCTACCCAATTTGAATACATTTATATATATATTATAAATAATTTATACATTTTATGAACTACATATGATATTGAAAGAGGGGTACAAATAAAACCATGTTGTGTTAAACACAATTGTCTAATGATAGCTATTACAGCACAAATATTCAAAACAACAACAGTTAGATAACACAAGTTCAGACCTATATACACATTGTATGAAAGCGTGCACTTTTGCAATCAAAATAAGGTCTTAATCATAATGCAGAAATTAATCTTGTGGCAAGTTCAATTTGATAATGAAGGAAAAAAGAATAAAAGTGCCTGAATTGTGATGTAAGGTGCTGTCACATGAATTCTAAAACACTGATGCAGACTTTTGTGTATTGTCCATTGTCATTAAGGCACAAAGCTGCAATTTGCTGAAATATCATTGATTTTAAATTAAGTTTGCAAAAAGTATTAACAATAATAAGAAATAAAAAGACAAAAGTGATCTTAAATACTCTTTTTCTTCTGAAATTAAGCTTTTTTAAAAATGTATAAATGATTTTGTTACAATGTATAGCAAATTTATTTTTCTAGTACAAAGTTTACCTATCCAAAATTATTAAATATTTAACTAATGAAGATTAAATATAAAAACCCACTGTATTAAAAAGAAAAAAAAATTCAGAGACATGTTTACATACAGAAATATACTGAAGTGGTTATCATGTTGAATTTAAGAGTCAATAAGTCTTACCACCAATAAATGTTTATTTATCTCTTATATTTAAATAAACTATACAACTGTCGTTTTAATATTTCAGGCTATTCTAGTCTCACCCAGTGACACAGAATATTACATTCTTGGTGTGAGCCATTATTTTGTTTATCAAATTCAGCAAGCTGTACTTAAAATGGTGAATGCACTCCAGTGGTGCAGATAAATATATAGGTTTCAATGTAAATGGCCTTTAGACTCCCCACTGTTTTACTTACTCAGAAAAAAAAAAACATCTTTATCAACACAAGTATAATCCAAAAATTTAACTTCCTGTGCAGAATGTTCCCATGTGTTACATCAGCCGCTTTCTCTGATGAACTACATTGACTCTTATAAACTGTCTATGGCCCATAAATTTCCAAGCAGAAAGGCGATTTTTGTATTGCATAAGTCAGCAAAGAATTTAGATTTGACAGCTTCCTTTACCTCGTCTGAAGCCTTTGAAAAGAAAAGTGTTCTACCCTTCTCTTTAAATACAAACTTGTTGGCTTTTTTTTTAAATGGCAATCTGGTAATCCTTGTTTGGTGTGAAGTAAAATGCATCTGTACTTTAATTAAACCTTGAGATCCAGATACCTGGAGACTATGAACAACAAAGCTATCATTATGCTTAAAATATTTGTCAGTGTTTGAACAGGACAATCTAGATAATTTTGATGCAAAAGACTGTTTTTTGTATTTTATATATCATTACTGTGCCATACAATTTTCTTATGCTTAATTTGAATGGATCCTGTTTCAATTCATAGGATGGAAACAGATTTCATCATTGTAAATATCTTATGATCCATAGTAAATTATGAATATTCTGTATATGAGAATGTTTTTATAAACTCAACAACATATGTATGGTATGTGTGTTCATGTTAAAGCTTTATATTTAAATTTGTAAATGTTATGTTTTAAAGTGGCAGCAATCAAAAGACTAACACGTATAAGATGACTACTCAAAGAACACAAGTGTTATTGTGAAGAAAACAAATAATTCACAGAAAAGTATTAAATAAAGAAGGCTACATTGCAGTAATTACTTTTAAACACAGTTTCTTAATCCAACTATTTAGTCTTCTGTTTGATTTGAAGACGTAGCAACAAATGGCTAACAATAGCATGAGAATCTCACTGTATACTTAATGAGAAGAGCCTGTTTGTGTGAAGGTGAAAAGATAGCTTATATGGATGACAAGGTGAGACTACTTCTTGCTGACTTTTCCCTCCCAGCCAATGTTGTGTAAAGCTGAAGGATAAAAATAATAGAAAAACTGATAAATATGCATACTGTGTGAAAATGGTTAATATCTTAAGCAGTGTGTTTCTTCAGATTTTTCAAATTAATTTTTTTCTGTAACAAGAAAGAAGATGAAAAACATATAGCATTTCATTGCATGTTTTTGTTTCTTTCCATCATATCCACATGATTTAAAAATTTAAATACTTGTTTTAATCTTATTTTAATATACTTAAAAACTAAGAAACACACAAATACACATAGGAGCTTATAAAGCCTGCAAAGTGCAGGAGTTAGTGACTACAAAGTGAACTTAAATATTGCCATGATAACATATTTAATCTAAGCACTATTTCTGAAAATATTTTTTCATAGCAAAATATATATTAAATAGGAAAGACAAATAATGGTGGCTGTAATTTTAATAGTGCAGTCTTAATAAAGATTTCAGAGCTTAAGTTATTTTAACATAAACTGTATACATGCAGGTGCACAGGAATTTATATGTTGTCACTATCAGTTATTTACCTTTCTTAAACAATGAAAAGAAAATGTGAATTCATTACATGGTATTAAGATATTTTATACTGTATCCATTTTACTGAAAGCTACATGTCACAGCTAAAACGCAAATAATCACTGATAAATGTTGGTTAAAAGACAGGAATAAATTGCATTAATTACAGAATCAAGATATTTTTTCATCTTGACTCCTGTGAGATTCTTTAAAGACAGACCACAAGTAAATTAAGTGAAGTTTGTTAAATGTTAAAAACATTCCATTTAAAAGATGCACATGTATTTTATGAGATGCCATTAAACAAGTTCAATAGATTTATATTATTGTGGTTGACCTTGACAGTATAATTTCTTTAACAGCCTGCATCTTTCTGTATGCTAGCATGCCAGACTATCTTGTAACCTAGTTAAATCGTAAATGTTAATTTGCCACTTTTTATAACTGGGTGTATTTGAGCCATACAATAATAAACTGTCGCGTTTACGCATGTTCAACTTGCTTCATATACGTTTCTATGTGTCTGAACCGCTTACAAATCAGTGTCTTGGCCAAGCTTGCTGACTTTTGCTGATATCTTATGTTTGAAGGACAATAGTTCTCTCTCTCTCTCTCTCTCTCTCTCTCTCTATCTCCCTCTCTCTCTCTCTCTCTCTCTCTCACACACACACACACACAATGTAAAGTAAATCAATGTTTTGCTCACTATCGGATCTAGTTTTTGGCCAGTATCCCAAGTAGATAGTTAAAGGTGTTACTGACTCAGTGCAACTAGGGTTTAATTTCTTGGAGTTGTTGCTATGACTTCAATCCACAGAACAGGTGTTTTATTCGTTCCTATGCGTCACAAAATAATATCAATCGCTTTCGCCGCCTCCCACAGAGTCATACATTAATTCGATCGGAAAGGGGACCAACGGGTATTGTTAAGAGTTTTCAGTTCGAAGGTTGATAGCTCTATTCGTATTAAACAGTCATTCCAACTGGGTCTCCTCAGACCCACCAATGAACCTGACAGGCGCGTCTTTGCACCATAAGAGGTTATAGACTATGAAAGGAAAGATGACGCAGTATAGGTAGGTTCACCTTACTCCATCTCTCCATCTGAGAATTAGATCAAACTGACTGGAAAAAATGAATAGCTGTATGGATATTTCTAAAAAGGAAAAACAATATGTTATAATGCATACAATTTTTATATATAAAATAATTTACAAATTATCTTCATATGAGAATTCTCTTCATATGACAAACATTTTCAAGAAATTTTTGTGTTATCGTGTGGGATATATTAGGCGCTTCATTCAAATTTAACATTTGCAATTATTTTGAATTTTTTTAGAATTAAGACGCACACAACTGCAGTAAAGGTTTCAATTGACTGCAGTTACTTGAATTGTATGTAAAATTAGAGCTATGGATGCAAAACAGATTGATAAACATTCATCTATACAGGCGCATACACCGTATGTATTTAGCACAGCATTTGTAATACATGAAAACTCAAAGTGCTAGATACCTTGTGGATTTTGCTTAATCGGTTCAAAACAGCACAACAAGGTGGAGTAGCAGGAAGCATCCCTAAACTAGTTTTGACAACGGTGTCGGCCTTGCAGAGTCCTCGGGTTTTCCGAGTTTTCATGAGGGGTTGCCTCGGGCACTCAACTTTCTTTGCAAAATTGAAAAGCCCACTTTTATTTTTAGCCGTTTGACGCTTAAGTGTTCCCTGAAAAGAAATACCCTGACATCCAGAGGCGTTTGTCTTTTTTGCTTGGTATCCCCGCTGTAGAAAACCAAAAATGTTTTTCGCGAATGAAAAATGGATGGAGGAAAAATGGTTTAACATGATATCGTGTTGATAGTTAATTTTTAGTTTAGGAAACAAACTCTGTGACCCCCTTACGTTCATGGGGTCGCATGCTTATGTAATTTATTGCGTCACGATTTCCCATTTTTATGGATTTATTGTAGTGATCTCGTTGTGGAAATGTTCGCCATGCATTACATTTAGTACAGATAGCTGAGAATGCTCAAATAATGCTCATAAATACAGAACGCTAGTGTTAACTGACTCAAATAATGCCAAGTAGAGCTAGTGACAGGTTCGCTATGGTTTGTGTTTTTTCATCTTGACTACGGTAACGCTAAGAATACATGCCTCCAAAGAAGAACAAACGTATATTACTAAAAAAAAAAGTTACGCTAACTAAACTTGTACTTGACAAGTTCATTTTAACGTTTAGCAAATGCTTTCTGGATGTCTACTAAAGGTCTTCAGCTGACCTTTGATGCTGGTTTAAAAATGTTAACATTTTGCATTAAGAAGTAAGACGTATTACCACGCTGTTCCTTGCATATAGCACTCCTTTCCTGATTTAAATAGGTATTAGCGGTTCGATCAATCATAAAGACTATTACATTTAAAGGGTCCTTGTTTCTCTAACCACCAGAGCCCTGTATATATTGAGGGCAATAAATAACAGGACAATTAAGATCAGAAATCATGTAAACCTTTCTCAAAATAAAACATACATAAACAGTTTTCTACTTTGTTGTGCCTTCTGTAACTGTAATAATATTTTTAGTAGTAGTAGTACTAAGGATAATAAATCTACAAGCCCAAGTCCCTTGCATTGTGGTGTACTGACACGTACTGTACTGCTTTTCACGGCATACAGAGAGCAGTCAATGAATATAAGTGGTTACTGTGCGTCTGAAATATAATACTTAAGAACAAGGAAAAGAAGAAGATGCTGGTTGCATTTTGGCATTCTTCAGGACTCATGGTATATCACAGAGAGCAGGTGGGGGTAGATACGCTCTCACGGGGCACCTCATTAAAGGCTAACACTGTGACTATTATTGGATCAGATCTCATCAGGTGGAGATGAACTGCGCTGGTGTACCCTCAGCAGACACCTGAGGCAGCCTTTTTGCATTGACCTTGGCAGTTACCTACCAAGGTTATATGCCATTCTCATGTGTTACAGTCGTTTACAAATAAAAAGAGAACTGAAAAAGTATGTAATTCGTCTAAGACCTACAAGCCTAATACGATTGGTTTGAACGTTGTCTTATTGTATAGATTATTAGTTTGAAAGAAAGAAAGAAAGAAAGAAAGAAAGAAAGAAAGAAAGAAAGAAAGAAAGACTACAGGATTAACAGTACAGGCAAATGGCTCATCAAAAACTACGGTGATAGGAAAAGTTATTTAGTTTCTTTACGTTTAAGTCAGCATTCAAGCAGAACATGCTTGTTTAGTCATAACATTCCTGTTTGGTTTTCCACACATATTATAGATTAATGAAAGTGTTGTGTTGGCACCTTATTTAACAACCTAATTTAACTTCTCAGATTTGCTAAATCCAATGAATCGTCTCAAGAGGCCGGAGCCTATCCCAGCTGCAGCGACCTTTGATTCCGTAAACCAGCAAAGCTAACTACTGCGATGCAGTGCCGCTCTTATTTAGGTGCATATTTACATATATTTCAGTGTGTTCTTTTAATATAAAGTATTTTCCCTTAATTGTATAAATTAACGAACGAATGTCAAGTATCCAATGGCATAACAAATGAAACCTAACAGTTTAGACATCATCGCTGGCTGGGAGGACATGAACTCCCCCACGTACTGGCAAAACAAAAACAATGCTTAGAAATCAACACCTAAACTATTTAGCTATTACATATAAATTACCTTAGTTTTACGCGTAAATGTATCACATTGGCGTTTTGAGAAAATAAAAAGGAACAAACTAAATACTGTTAGTGGACTAGAGAGGAGATTAGTACATGCAGCATGGCTGATAATATGTGAATAAAATTGATACAGCTCAATTTTTGCCTCTCAAGTAAAGTTATTACACCACGAAAAAAACGACACGAAATACACTCGCGACGAAAGTAATTAAATGTTGTGTTTACGACAGATATATTAATTTAATGTAAGTGAAAAGAAAAAGAAAGCAAAATTAACCTCCTCCAAAGTCGCTTCTACGCCTATTTGTAATTGTTAAGAGTCAATAAAATCAAAAGCTAATTAAATCGGGTAATTAAAAGACAACAAAATGTTATTTTAAAAACAAAGCACAAAGACATTTAAATACACCTTTCATTTACTGATTATTTTCATTGTCATAGAATTGTTGACAAGTATCAAATTATTAGATCTTTATAAACATATATTACTGTTTCTTCTTTCTCGGAACATCTCAGTTATAACCACTGTAAACCGTAAAAGAATGCTTCATCTCTTCGATGTTTCTAAGTAGTATAAGGAAACAGAAGCTTAATAAAATACAAAACATTAATTTCTTGTTCAGACAATTATTTCGATTTGATGTCTTATTTTTAACACACTTTACACAAATTTAAAACATATTCAAATTTCATTAGAGTACGCAAATTGCCTGTTGCCTTAACTAATAATTAAAGTTTCTGTAGTTTAAAATAATTTTTCATGTCACACATTTCACTTTAAATTGCCTACGTCAGTACTATATATAAATGCAAAGAATTATTATTGCTTGCTTATGTATACGAATAGAACACTGATTTTATAAGTCAATAAAAAGAATTCAATTGTACTTATAAGGACTGACGAAAAATAATTAACATTGTCCATATTCCTTCATATTGTAGAATAAGCTAAACGCGTTTAATTCTAGTTCTCTACACGAGTTTCCTTTTCGCAGTAATAAATCAAAAAAATGTTAAAATATTACATGTTGAGTATCGTATCTTCCTTTCCTTTTTGTTTGATCTTACACGCACATACAGTACATATGTGTATTTTTCTTCTGCCTTACTTTTAATAACCCTCTCAATACTGCACCATCGTCGCTGCGACATTAAAATAAAGCATTTAGTTCAGTAGTTGACACTGGCTTTTTATCAATGCAGGCCCCTGAAATTTAATATAATCATTTCATTTTGCTGAATTAGATTCATGATATTAAATATCGAGTGATATATTGCTTTGAAACCTAAATGATGATGGCAATCGTTTTCGCTTATACCTTGGCAAAAGCTTATTGTAAAAATGTAAGCATATGCAGTAATGTAAACTAGATCCATGCGGTCAATTTATAAGTCTTGGGTTCAGTTGCAAACTTCCCTGACAGCTGGATTACACGTACTATTATAAAAGCATAAATTTAAAAAGTTATACCCGTAAATATGACTATAATAATAATAATTATTGCGTAGTTATTCAGTACTGTTTACTAGTTCGCAAAGTTCGCAATGGACTATTAAACGCCACCATTCTTTTTAAACTATATAAAATACAGTCGTTTTTAACATAGTATAGAAACTACAATTTCAGGTAATCCTTGCATACTGTCCTATAGATAATAATACTTGCTGTAGTAAACGAACAAATAACACTTTGGCATCCTCTGACCCCAGAATGCATGACTTGGTTTCATTGATCATTCCCCCTTATGAGATAATGCAATTACAAACATCAATAAGGAGCTGCGAGGGGAATCATTATGTGGTGACAGTGATAAATGATGGTGCAGAAATAGCGTGGTTTTCTCTAACAATCCTGGAGCCCAGGGGCTTTCAGGACTGAACATAGTCACCAAGGAAACAGATGACATCCAAAATGCCACTAACGCAGCCATGAAGTTCCCCCTCCTTTCCCCCTTTTTATTCATTTCACATTTTTCCCAAAGAGTACGTTTTGCTGTTTATAGCAGCTGCCACCTAAATAAAATGTCTCAGGTCTGCCTATACAATTTCATTTGTGTACATCCTTAGTGAAACTTTCGTGTCATGTAATAAAGGCAGATACACCTAATTCAACAGCAGTTACTTTGACCATCTTGTAGACAGGCTTACAAAAGAAGTCGGCCAACGAGTCAGTTTATAGTATTATTTGACATGCCAAACATAATGCTACACGGGAGTTGCTTGCGTGGGCCACTTCATGTCAGCATGCTGGTTTATTTAAAGTTTTGTTGTCTCTTATGTTAATGATATTCATTTGTATACATAGTGCACATCTGTATTTCTTTAAATTTATACAAAGAAACGATTTAAATAAACACTACTTACAGATAAGAACTGAAGAACTGAAAAAAACTTACCGCATACTTTGTGGTAGACTGACAGTGTCTGTTTTGAAAGCCAGTTCAGGCATAATGTGTTTAATGTATAATTTTAGCCGATTGTACTTCAATTATATATATATATATAATTTGTGTCCAGAATTTTGTTTCCTTTCTTTTTAGTACATTTTTTGAGAAAACTATGGAACCTACTTTTTACGTGTAACATAGTGAATGACATCATATTCAATTTACATTTGATATAAAAGACATTTAAATGACTAATTAAAAAAATTCCAGGATATTTGATTAACTGCAGCGGTTATTCACTGTAATAAATGTAATTTTAAACAGAAAGTGACACTTTTAAGATCACTTGTAAACATAGAATTCTTTAGACAAACAAATGAAAACAAATGGGAAAAAGTATAACATTTTTTGCAACTGTATGCAATCAAAATACATTTAGGTTCTGATATTCTCTTTTTCAGCTGCAGGTTCCTACATAGGTTCTAGCACTTTACATATCTAAACAGGAAAAAGACAAGCACAAAATAAGATCTTGCTCGAAGGTCGATTAGATTCAATGTTTACTCTTACATTGGTCCATAACTAAATCTATGAATGTAAATAAAATGACTAAAATAAACTAATAACA
>JANRMT010061414.1:34879144-34890402 GCA_026402145.1 Polypterus bichir lapradei | reverse complement strand
TTGATTACAACACTTAAGTCTTTCATAGATTTCTGTGAACCTACCGTATTACATATGGATTTCTAATTTTAACCCACTCTTCTTTGCACGAGTATTCTGGCTTAGTCAAACTGTGAGATGTTCTCTTGTGCCCAACTGTAATTATTTGAGTTCAAAGACCTTCTGTATGTTGGAGCTTAAATTTAACCAATACAGGACATTGATCTTCCATTTAAGGTAATACTTGGAACTGAGATAGCTGTGTGCTTCAAATTGTTGTCATAATGAAATTCTTATTTAATTTCAGCCTGCTGGCATATAACAGTTGGGTTTGTCCCATAATGTCTGCATATATTCAGCTATTCATTCTCCTCTCTATCATGAATAGAGGCCTGTCCCTGTAAAAGAAAATTAGCTTCATAGAACAATGCTACCACCAGCATGCTTGACAGTAGGTAATGTGTTTTTTTGGGTGATGAAGTGCTTTGATTTTGGAGTAAAGGATTTATGACCAAAGATACATACTTTGGTCTCATTGGATCAAAAGACATGTTTCCATGTTCATCCTTCTTGCACCAATGTATACCAATTAAGACGTTCTTTTTTTGTGAGAAAAGACTTTTTCATCTTGCTGCCCTACTCCACTGTTCAGACTTATACAGAATATGTGAAATTACTGTGGACAATTTGTGTAATAACTTCAAGGTTGACAATAACCTTTAGTTAGTCTGCCTAATGAACATTCAGCTTCTTCTTTATGACTTTGGAATTAAGTTCCAGTCCTGGGGATGCTATATTACCTCAACTTATTAATGCCAGTCTTCACAGTGTTCCAATATACTGTATTGGTAATGTCTAAGAAATGCTCTACACCCCCCTCCTAATATGTATCATCCCATAGATCTTTCATAAGGTCCTTGTGAACCTTGGTAATATCTGCACTCTGCAAATATAGGGCTAATCAAAACCCCTTCAGTTTTTGTTAGGTGAAGGGAGGTAACATTTGTACACAATTTAGAATGTTAAACCCAAACACAACATTTTATAAAGGTTGTGCACTTTTTTATTTGTTATTAATTCTTTGTAAAATAATCCTTGTGTTTTTCAATCATGCGCCATTGGTTACAAGATTTTGTTAAAGTTTGAGAAAAACTGTGATATGATTTATTTTGAATTTAGCCTTAACAACAGGACAAGCTGATATTTCAATAAGGGTGTTTTGACATTCACTTTTCCCTCCTATGTGATGGATCCATGGTGCATCTGAAGCAAGCCAAAATCTACCTTAGTTTGTGTCTATTGATGTGGAGAAGCAGTAGGTTCAAACTGTGTCCATCCAACATTGTCAGGCTGTCAGCTGAGAAAATATTGTCTGTTCAGACTCATCTCTCAAGACACACAAGAAATTCTTCAAAAGGGCTGAAGTAATTTCAAATCACAGCATTCTCTGGGCTTTCTCAGAACACCCACACTATGCTTTTGAGTTTCTCAAGAGTATCCAGCTAAAACCCTGCATGTTTGCTTGAACATACTGCCAAGTACTGAATAACTAAGAATTCAATACCTTTCTTCACCTGAGTGTTCAGAATATATAGCTAAAGATCAGACGAAACTAATACAAAGTTGAAAAATGATGTTTGTGGTGCTACTGAACCAAGTACACATATGAGCAATCTTCTGTTATTATTATAATACAATTTCTTTCTTTCTTTCTTTTATTATTATTACAGTAGAAAATGTATGACCCTTCTTTTAACTATATCTATTTTAAAAAGAAAAGATGAAACACTAAAAAATATGGAGACTCTAGCAATTACATCAGTTTTAGTAATTTGTATTATTAAGAAATTAAACATCAAATCCAAAATAAAATCTTGGCCTGCAAAAAGGTTAACAAACTTGAGCATCATTGGAGGGTTTAATTCCTAAGTGGTGCCAATGAGATTTGGGGTCACTGAACATGCTCACTAAAGCATACCTTGGACTTTCTGAATGGGACTATGTTCATGTTCATAATTATTTCTTTCACTGTGATCACTATTGTCAGGAAATTAAAATGATTTTTTGTCCATGTACTGTTTTTTTAAAGCAAAAAACCACAGCATTAAAAACAATAAGCTTCACCAATATCAAAGGGTCTCAGTCTTCCGCATGGATTGTTATGGTTTATAGAAACTGACAGGTGCATTGTTTCTGAGAGCTATAAGCTCCATAATCGTCAAGGGTAAAAAGCATAACGCTATTCCATAAGTAGGTTTAATTGGCTTTGATTTTAAGTAATGCTGTGCTGTGACTGCAAGGAACACCTTAAATTCAGGTCTTATGGCTCTTCAGCAAATTGTAGCTGCTTAATCTAGCCTAAAGGAACATTTTTGCACTAATAAAACATTGCCTATAAAACAGAATGTACCCTCAGACTTTTAATCAAATAAAAGAAAAACATTTTTAGTAATAACCTATTAATTTAATTGGTCATGAAGCATAAAACACATCACTTACATGTAATTGACCCAGAAACTAGAAGAAAGACATTTAAATAAGTCAAGCTTAGAAATGTCAGAAAATGCAGCAAAACAGCTAAACTGTAAAAAAGAGGATATTTTTTGCCACTCTGATCTTTCTCGTTTAGTCCAAACACTTTCAAACTGTTTTGCAAATTGTGACTATTAAAGTTGGATTTTCTTAGCATTATATGGTGCAAAAATAATGGATAAGTTGTGGCTATGAGAGAAAAAAAACATTGTTTCTTTCCTTGGCTCCATATTTAGACTCTAATTTAAAATAACCATCTGGATTTAAATAAACAAAACCAGTTTAACACATTAACATTTATACTTATAATAACAAAAACCGTAAACTAGCACAGATCATGCCTCTATTAGACGTTTCACCAAAGGAAGCATTAATAATCTCTATTTTTGTATGCTAAATAAGTCAAATCCATTGGTCACACTACTGATGATAGCATACTTAATTTGGATATAGTCAATTAGCCAGGGCTAAGCTGCCTAGCCTACTGAGCACACCTCCATTTTGCATTACTTCTTTTCCCTTTTGCCATAAGTAATCCTATTATTATACATAGAAAAAAGATATAAGCACAATTTAATACTGCTGAAATTTTCTGTGTTATATTTGACTAGAGTTCTATGTTTATTTTATGTTTAAACTGTTTTTATTTACTATTCTGTGGTGTCATTAAAGATAGTGTATTAATGTAACTCATGCATCAACTGTAGTTAGACGGCTTTATGACACTGGAGGGACATGCTCTTTCCTCTCCTTGCACCACTGCAGACTGCTTACATTTTGCCAATCAGTCTGTTGCTATAGCAATACCCCCCTCCTTGCGCACATGCACTCACACACACACACACACACACACACAGAAACACACACACATATATATCCCCATTCCCCTCCCCCTCTCTTCTAGTCTATCTGGCTCTTGCTGTGTCTTTTTTGTCATGTGGTCAGTAAAGTGTACAATGGAGGATCACACAGAAACTGTACATGCCAGAGCCTTTGTGGCTCACAGCTTTGGGTTTGACCTAGAAGAAAGAGGAGGAAGCAAAAAAGAAGGAAAATGATAAATATTAAACTGTGAACAAGCATAAAATCATGGGTAGGAAGAATGCTTAAAAAAGAAATTTAACATTAGAATAGTCATTATAATAAAACAATTTAGATAATTTACAAGAAGAGCCCTGTTTGTACTTACTTCCCCTTTCTTTGTGAATGGTTAACTAGGTGATGATTACATGTAATGCCATTGCCCCTCCATGCCCATATTCATGCCCATTCCACTCATAGGTCCTGGAAGGGAGACAAAAATTCAAAAAGATTCCAGAAAATCAGCTAAGTATATAATAGAAAGACCAGAGCCAAAAAGACCCAGGAATAAAAAAATAGAATGAAATGAATAATAATACCATTGTATTTATTTGACTCACAATGCAAACGTACAGCACCAACAGCAATAACCAACTGTGCTCAAGAAAAGCGCAGTAAAAATTACATTTGGCAGCCTGCATTAGTGAAATATTTTGCATTGTAAGGAAGATTTTAATGGGTATTGCATTATATAAAAATGGGACAAGATGAACACCTTACCCGGAGGTCTAATTCCCATATGCTGCTGTCCATCCATAACAAACCCTCCCATTGGCTGACCATCTGGATTGTAAGGTGTTCCTTGACTTACTAGAAGAGGGTGTAATGCAAACAGTTGAGTAAGTGTCCAGTGAACATTAACAGGCAGTAATTTAACAGGATATAACCACACTGTATTGCTTAATTTAAATATTTTAATTTTATATATGCACAAATATATTCTAATTTTCATAATCAACAAGCAGTTTGCTGAAATCCATGAAAGAATACTCAATTTTTTAACCAGAATCATAAATACAATGTTATAGTCAATACTGTCAATACTAACTTTGTTTCACAAATATATATATACAATAACTGTGGCAAAGGTAATCAGATTTTTGTTTTTTTTTTTCTTTACTTGTTATAACAAATTTCTTTTTACACCTACATTTAAGATATAATATCCACACATGTTTTTTTTTATGTTTTATTCATATATACTGAATACTTAAAATTCCTAAATACTACATATATGAAGAAATTCAACTTCAGCAGTTTCAGTTTCAGAAAAATCATGGCCTTCATATAAAATTAGAACAAGTAATAGAGGAAATAAAATTAATAGAAATAGAAACCAAAAACATATTCACTTGAGTTAAAAGTGAGGTAAGTTCTAGTCTATAAGCCATCGACATGAAACAGGCCTATTGAATACTCACACATAAAGACCTGTAATACATGTTTAATACATGACCTAAATCTATAAGTAAGCTGTTTTGGATTATCCAAGCACAAAAGCTCTACCTCAGTGAATGCCTTTGAAATTTACTGAGTCCCAAAAGCAATCCTGACCCCTTTGCCCTTATCACAGGTAATAAAGTTTACAGCAGTTCCACACCAAGCCATGCACCAGGGAGTGGTCCTAGTAGAAAAAAGAAGGGTTGGCAAGAACAAAAAACATATTTTTAGAGGGGATAAAGAAGGATCCTGTTTGTGTAAAGAGTCCACCATTGGACATTTAAAATTACTGATTCAGTCCTTCTAAGAATTGATCCAAAATGTATAGTAATGATTAGAGTTATTAATTTAGCCTTGTTTTGTAATTATTTTTCAGTCACCTCAATATCTATGTGGCAGTTTATTTACCAGGTGATGGACCTCCTGGTGAATGGCTTGAGGATGACTTCTGCTTGCGAGACTTGAATACATTTACTATTGAGGACTTGCCTGCTCGATTTGACTGGTCTATCATTGGCTGAACTATTCTCCTTCTGGCATTGATGAACCTGGAAAAAAATACACTTGGTTATTTATCATCCTCCTATATTCAAACAATTATTACAATAATAATAATAATAATACCAACACAAAAATTCTATCTCCTTATTGCCTACAAATATATTCTAAATTTACAGAAAACATTTTACAACTGAAAAATGTGATTTTCACAATTTTCTCAATTCATTGGTTTATTCATCCTATTAACAAACAAAACTGTTTTAAGTTCTTTGCCATTATGTAATTTGCTGCTGTTTTGCCATTTTTGTTTGTTTCCTTTAAAATAATCAAATTCCGCAACCTTTTGTGACCTTTCCTTGAAGAACAAAATAATAGATTAGTTGATTTTTCAGGAAAACATAAGGACAATACACTTTTAAGGCTGCACGAGGAAGAGAAACAGAGCTAGAAAAAGGGAGATGTTCTTATGGGCGTCTGTTGGCTTATTTAATTACAGATATGTACTTCTCCTCTCATGTTTGTTTTATGGTTCTGTCTAGGCACTACCTTTTTTTCATGTCCCCTACCATTTTAGTTCCGTTTTAATGAATACAGTTAAAAAAGAGAACTACAATAGCAATCCAGCATCAAACAAGAGAATGTCTGGAGTTTTATCACCAATAGCTCATACTGCTGGTTGTGTATAGAGCACGCATTACTTTTATTGCTTTTCTCAACTCACTGAAAGTCTGAGGTCAGCTGTGGGTCAATGTTGTTCAGATCATGACCTCTCTGGTTTTAATTTTATCAGAGATACTTCCAGGCAAAAACACTTTATGCTTATCATTTAAAAATATGTTTGAATATAAATCGAGTTAATGGAGTGAATGGAACACATGGGAGGTGTTCCTTTATGATCAGAAGGAGAAAAAGGTTATGTACAAAAAGGAGAGACAAAGTGGGAGAGAGAGGGAGAGGGAGCGAAGGAGAGGGTGAGGAAGGTGAGGGAGAGCAAGAGAGAGAGAGAGAGAGGAAGAGTAGGAAAGGACTACTTGTATATTTGGGCTAGAAAAAGATGACTTTATGGAAATATGGTCATAATTCCAAAGATCCTCATTTGGGGTACTTGTTCACTGAGGGGAACACTTGGATCTGAAGGGAGATGAAACTACATTATCAAGGCCATCAGATGGCAGCAGAGAACCAGAGAAAGGACATGATTGAAACCAGCTGTGCAATGTCAAGGGCAGTCAACACAGGAACAATCTTAGGTGCCTGGCACCTTTAAATTGGTGTCAAAGCTTAGCAACCTTGTCTCCCAAAGCAACTTTTGGTGCTAAAAAGTTAAGATAAATTCTATGACCCCACAAATGTCTCCAAACGTTATTTAGAACTATTAATTGAAATTGTGGATAAAAATTAGCACACCACCTCTTAATATTCAGTTATTAGCAAAGAGAAAGCATTGTGCAATGTATTCTGCTCTGTAAACAAAAAGAATTTACAAATGAGCAACAATTCATGCAATGAGCTAAAGAAGCAGTATGTTTGTTTGCCTTATGTTCTTATTCCTCATGTTTATCCAGTGGTTGATAATATTTTGTTGTAAATGGACTAAAATATTGTTAAATAAAGCTGAAGTATACTTAATGTTTGTGTCTGAGAAAATGGCAGAGTTAAATTAATTGTATTCAAGAAAAGGACAAAGCTCTGGAACTGACAAAGTTAAAATAAAGGATGATAGCTGAAACCAGTAACAGTTTTTGCCTATGATCATTCCTAATAGTGCCTTACATTACAAGTGCCACTTCTTAGCTATTTTCCTTTCTAAAGTGCAGATAAATCAGACTGTAGACATGTTTGCCAAGGCTCAGTTAAGGTTCCACACTTGTTATACACACAGGTGAACTAAAACAATATGAAATATTTAATTAATATGAAAAATATGCATTTTCATTAGTTGCTTTTGTTGCAACTTGTTGCTGAACATAGAACGCATATGTAAAGTCTGTTTAAATACTTAAACATTCTAACTCTAATGACTGGCAAGTAACATGAATTTGAGGGGAATTGCAATGATTAAAGTAAGAAAATTTCCTGTGTATTATTAAGTAAGGATACATGGTTGCACCCTAGAGCTGAGTGTTAACTAGGAATAAAATATTGTCTCACAGGTGTGAAGGCTGTTTTAGAACAAGCAGAAATGTGCTTTGGAAAGCAAGCCATATAATTTGGAAGGCTCCTAAGTAGAAAATGTGATTGCTACCCACAGATACAGCTAAGGATGCTTCTATTTATTTAGATGCTTAATATTTTATTTTTTTCTTGATGTTTCATTGTTGTATCTGTCTGCCTGAGGAGTTCCTAAAGTGCATGCTGGCAATCTGAAGATCTCCTAAGCCCAGTTGATATGTGACAGTTGATGTTTCGAAGTTTTAGCACATTTGTTGAATTATCTTGCTTGTATTTGTGTTTGTTTTCTTGTTTTTTAACTATGTTTGCATTTGATGACTTTGTGCATTATCATCCCTATATAGAATGACTGAGACAATTAATCAATTAATACCATCTGTGTAGAGTTCAAACCTGGCCAAATAAAATGAGATTCCATAGTGAACACAACAGAGCTTTCGGAATTTCTTATGTGACATTGTGGGGAAACATTGAGGAACCTCTTCTAGAAAGTAAGGACTGGCTTTGGAGCAACAAAAGTAGGATTAGTAAAATGTAATTGTCAGAAAGTTTATGATTTTCTTTGCAGTTTTTGCTTGATGTAATTTTGATATGAAAATACAGTACTTTTTTGTGATGTTTTGCCTTGGTTGACAACAGAACACAAGGAGGCATCACTTTCCTCAGCCATCTGGTAAAAGCTTATGATGGCCTACTGGAAAAGTGACTCCATCTGATTGTTGACCCTTAGTTAAGAGAAGCAATATGAATTCTGGCTGTTAAATAATAGACTGATTTTTTGTGTCCTTGTATATATATTTGAGGGTTCAAAAAGTTTGCAAGTCTTGTCTACATTTGTTTTGTAGACATGACTGTACAGGCTGTGTTAGGTTGTGCAATGGCTACAGAAATATGGTGGCTACTACTGAGTGAAATTTGTTGTAGTAGTAGTACTAATATTGTCTGTGTTCAGATACTTGGAACTAAGCCAAGTCCATGCAATATGTACATGTGGCTCTACTAAAGGTCTCCCTTTCTGTTTAGAATTTTCATGGACATGATATCAAGGCTCGGCCAAAGCTTGGGAAGCATGTAATTTAGAAATCTGGGTCAAATCTATGCTCTTTATGAATGGTGCTGTTCCTTTTCAAGAACTGAAGCAGTTTTTAGATCAGTGTGGTGTAATAAAGATAAGAATGAACACCTCAAAATGTGAAATGTTGGTCATCTTTCAGAGAGGAGAACATTACTCTCCAAAGGACAAGGGGGCATCTCTCCCAGCTAAACGAATTATAGTACCTCATGGATTTGTTTACAAGTAAAAACAGATGGTAGTGTCCTAATGGTAGTAGTTTATGTACCTGTGCGTTGTAATGATTGTGAAGTTGTGAAGTTTCTGGACTTGTTTACAAGTAAAAACAGACAGTAGTGTTCTAATGGTAGTAGTTTTATGTACCTGTATGTTGTAAAAAGTGTGAAGTTGTGAAGTTTTTGGACATTTCTTCCAAATTACCAATCAGTCTTCAGCTTGATTTTTACCTGTGGTTAAGGTCTTCATGTAGTGACCAAAATTAATGACTCTGTGAGTTTAATTAGTCAGAACTGGCTTTCTCTGTAAAACTGTTAAGGAGATGTCAAGCAATACACAAATATCTCAAGTTAGGGCTCTTTTTGACGGCAGCCAGGTGGTAGTTTAAGCAAGTAATAATGATGCTCCCAGGCATTTTTTATGATGGGTACTAGGGGTGAGCCAATGATCATTGTCTATTGCTGATTGTCTGGGGACATTGCCAATGTAAATAAACATTATCAATTGGCTCCATATACACTATTTGCAGAAATTTACACAAAATGCTAAACTAGAACCATGAGACTGTCAGGCAATTATATTCATAGCAGGACATGTGTGAGATTCCTGACTTTAGTTAGTAGCTAAAGATTCTGGCTGAGAAAAGGCAGCCTGATCAGTGTGTCACACACAAAATTTGAGCAGAAAGAGTGCAGGAATGCGCTGCTGAGTTGTGCATCATTTCTTACTCTTTACAGCGCTCTTTTAGGTAGCTTATTATCCTGAAAATGATAACTCACTATGGTTGTGCAAGTTCAAATTCTTTTGAGACTTTGACTTTTGTTGTTTGTCTGTTTTAAAGGGTCCATCATTTGCGTGATGAAATGTCAGCTCATATGGTAGGTGACTGATTCCCAGGATTATACAACTTGTTAGCAATGTTACAATATTTTTAATTCACCATTTGTTTTCCTTACCTGCAGATCCAGGGCAGCATCGTGGGGAAGCTGAAGCCCATCCTTGTGGTGTTAAATCTTACATAACGTATGCAGTGGGATTTGGGCACTGGAGAAAGAAAGTGGCAGAGAAGTGGTGCTTGTTTGCTCTTGTGAGGCAGAGCTTGAAGTGGGCCGGTACAAGTGGAGCATGATGCTTCATGGTGATCCCCCTCTCCATTCAATATCATATACTAATATACACACATACCAATCTCCTAGTGGGATCTCCCCTATTGTGTAAAAGTAATAACAAATTGGGAGGTTCCACTTCAAGCATTGTTTGCGGGCTCATCAGTTTGTGTTGCAGTATTAATCAACACTCAGTGTTGTGTGCTTTTTGCGGCATATTGTTTGCATGCATGATAAGAAATGGCCAAAGATGTGCTATAGCCAAGCCACGATACAACAACAAAATATGACTTTTTTCTATAACGCATTGTCGCAGATGGCTGGGGGGACAACCCGGCCAGGATGCCTTGGAGAGCCCTGGACCTCAGCACTTCCGCCACACCAGGAAGTGCTGGGGGGAAAAGGAGCAGGGACACCCGGAGTGCTTCCAGGGATACAGCCGGCACTTCCGCCACACGGGGGCGTGTCAGCGGGAGATTGCCGGGAAGCACCTGGAGCACATCCGGGTGTGGATAAAAGGGGCCGCCTCCCTTCATTTGGGGATGGAGTCGGGAGAGAAGGAAGGACAAGGTCTGGAAGGAAACGTGGAGGCAGCCTGAAGAATGAAGGCATTGTGTGGTGTTGGCCAGGACTTTTGGGGAAATCTGTGGGTTGTGTGTGCACTGACTTTTGTAAATAGTTTGTAAAATAAACGTGGTGTTTTACAACACGTCTACCTGTCTGTGTCCGAGGCTTAGTCCACAGCATGCTGAGTTGTTTTTTTCTTGTTCTGATGATGGTAGAAAGAGAACAACCGAAGACACCATGTTTGAGTGTGTAAAAGTAATTAGTAATTCAAGTTTCCTGTTAGTAGACGTTTATATTCAAATCATCTTTATGAGGCAGATCTAAATATAGAGTTTCATCCGAACAGGGCATGGTGATTTGTAGCAGTTTTAATGAACTTGAAACAAATCACCATAATAATATTACCTAATACTGGTATGTGTGCTGAGTTGCTGCAATCCATGAGACAAGAAAACTAACTCCCACGTCCCAGACTAAAACACCTGTACTCCATTCTCCCATCACCCAATGTATATGCTTTCTGTAGTACATGTGTAGAGCAGCTTAATATTCATAGTACACAAGTAACTCTCCACTTCTTCAACTACGCCATCTCATGTGATGGTATCATATATTGTCTATGCTTTGAAATGGCAATGTGACGAAGTGAACTTTTAAAACATTGCACAGCTCAAATTGGTACTTGATGCATGATCCATTGGCAGAAAGCCTAGAGAAAAACTTAGCATATGCTGGAGAGATTGTATTTTTTTGGCTAGCCTGGGAACATCCGCAATATCCCACCAGAAAACTGTTAGTGGATATTGTTTGGA
>JANRMT010061414.1:34813152-34864144 GCA_026402145.1 Polypterus bichir lapradei | reverse complement strand
TTAAGGCTTGTAAACATACCTAAATTAATAAATTCTCTGTGCTTTATAAACTTATTTTAAAATATTACTGATCAGATCCTGCCATGTTTTGAAAAAAGTCTGTACGGATCCTCTAACTGAGTATTTGATTTTTTCGAATTTCAAATAATATAACACATCGGTTTCCCACTGACTTAAAAGAGGAGAGTTTGGGTTCTTCCAGTTTATCAGAATAAGTCTGCGTGCCAAAAGTGTAGTGAATGCAATCATAATTTGTTTGTCTTTCTCCACTTTAATCCCCTCTGGAAGAACCCCAAACACGGCTGTTAATGGGTTAGAGGGATTGTGAGTCCAAGGCTATCTGAAAGGTAATTCAAAATTTTTGTCCAGAATAATGTTAATTTGGTGCAGGCCCAGAACATGTGACCCAGTGAGGCTGGGACTTGGTTGCAACGTTCGCAGGTTGGATCATGCCCTGGAAACATTTTGGAGAGTTTTAGTCGAGACAGATGTGCTCGATATATAATTTTAAGTTGTATAATTGTATGCTTTGCGCATATGGAGCTCGAGTGAATTCTCTGCATTGCTACTTTCCACTCCTTTTCTGATATATTAATTGAGAGATCTTTTTCCCAGTGTCCTCTTGGATCTTTGAAAGGGAGGGATTGTAAAATGATTTTATATATTGTAGAGATGAAGTCTAAGTCCTTGAGATTGAGCAATATTTTTTCCAGCATGGATGAGGGTGCAAGATGAGGAAAATCTGGAAGGTTCTGTTTAACAAAGTTTCTGATTTGAAGATAGTGAAAGAAATGTGTAGCTGGATTGTTAAATTTGGAATGTAATTGTTCATAGGATGCAAAGACGTTGTCTATATAAAGATCACTAAGCAAGTTAATTCCAAATTTTTTCCAGATATTAAAAACTGCATATGTTTATGAAGGTTGAAAGAGGTGGTTCTCTTGCAGAGGTGCCACAGATAGAAGCTTCTCTGTCTTAAAATGCTTTCTACATTGGTTCCAGATTCTAAGTGAGTGGAGCACAATTGGGTTATTTGTATATTGCCAATAGCGTGTGTTTATTGGAGCACAGAGCAAGGAATACAAAGAAGTACTGCAGGATTTTACTTCTATTGCGGTCCAAGCCTGAGTATGTTCTTCTATTTTTGTCCAGGTTCTTATCGCCTGTATATTTGCTGCCCAGTAATAAAACTGGAAGTTAGGTAGAGCCATGCCGCCTTCTGCCTTTTGTCTTTGTAGGGTCCCTCTTTTGATGCGTGGATGTTTTGAATTCCAAATAAATGAGGTTATTGTTGAATCTAATTGCCTAAAGAATGATTTATTAATGTATATTGGAATGTTTTGAAATAAAAAAGGAGCTTAGGAAGAACATTCATCTTAACAGTGTTAATTCTTCCAGCTAGTGTGAGATGAAGGGTTGACCATCTATGCAAGTCTTGTTTAATTTTTCCCATGCAGACGGCGAAGTTTTGTTGATATAGAGCTTTATGTTTACTTGTAATGTTTACCCCTAGGTATTTAAACTGTTCTGCAATGATAAAAGGTAGGGTATCTAATCTAATATTATATGCTTGAGAATTCACTGGAAAGAGTACACTTTTATTCAGATTAATTCTGAGACCAGATATCTTTTGAAATTCTGTGAGTGCTGCTAAGACTGCTGGCACAGAATTTTCTGGGTCCGAAATATACAGTACCATATCATCTGCATATAATGAGATTTTCTGTTCTAGTCCTTCTCTGCTAATCCCCTTTATCTGATCAGTATTTCGACAATGTATTGCCAGTGGTTCAATGGCAATCGCAAACAGCAGCGGTGACAAGGGACATCCTTGTCTAGTGCCACGTTCTAGTTTAAAGTAGTCTGAGCAAATGTTGTTGATGCAAACTGAAGCTTCTGGGTTAGAATACAGTAATTTAATCCATGCACAAATGTTCGGGCCAAACCCAAACTTCTCCAATGTAGTAAAAAGGTATTTCCATTCAATCATGTCAAATGCTTTTTATGCATCCAATGATAATAATATTTCTGGGGTGTTTGATTTAGTTAGTGAGTATATTACATTAAACAGGCGTCGAAGATTTGAAGATAAGTGCCAGCCCCTAATGAATCCAGTTTGGTCTTGTGATATTACCGAGGGGAGCACTTTCTCCATCCTTCTGGCTATGATTTTAGAGAGTATTTTAACGTCGTTATTCAGAAGTGAAATTTGTCTGTATGATGCACATTGTAATAAGTCCTTATTTTGTTTTGAAAATACAGTGATTAGTGCTTGGCGAAAGGTTTGTGGAAGAAATTGGTTATCTCTGGCTTCTGTAAATGTTGCTAATATAATAGGAGGGGAGCTAGCTGAGCAGAGAATTTCTTGTAAAATTATGCAGGGTAGCCATCAGGGCCTGCTGCTTTCCCGCCTTGGAGTTACTTTATAGCATCTAGTAATTCTGATAACGCCAGAGGTTTATCAAGTTCCTCCACACTAAAAGCGTTTGTTAGAAATATTCTTAATGTGAATCACATCATAATGGCTTGTGAAATAAAAGGTTGATACCAAAATAAAATATTTATCTTCACTATGCTGATTTACCTGTTTTTCTTATATGTATGAAATCTCCAGTTCTATATTTTGCCATCTTGAAACTGAGTACATGGAAAGATGCTTATAGGATAATTTTATTCATCCCTATCTATGTTCTTTTAGGCTTGCCTCCCACATTGTTTTCTGTGCACAACATTTTATTAATCAGTTAATTAAGACCCTATCATATAAGTGAAAATACTGTACTTGAACACTCAATTGATTTTTTTCCTCTGTCATTTTTAAGATAACAGTCAATTTTCTCCTTCAATGTACTATGAGCTAGGAAATGTGGGTTTTGACCTTTACACTGCTAACAAATCTTCACAAGGCTGTTATTTTATTATTCAGTATTATTTTTTTTTAGTTTAACCCAGCAAGAGTTTCATGAATAATTAGTAAATTATTGGTATTACATAGTGAATGTCAACTCAAGTGAAAAAAAGAACGCAAAATTGTATTTACAATTTATTTATTAATATGCAGTACAACACATTTTTACATATTGTGTTTTTATCATGCATTAATGCTTCATGTAATCTTTAACAGCATGGTCTCTGGTCTCTCTTGCCTGTGTGTTTCTGTCTGGGTGTATATTTGTTTTTTAATGCACTTTTTTGTTTTCTGGAAGCATGAAAAAAATTTGAAATGCTATACAGTTTTAAAAAAGCAAAAAAATAAAAAAAATTAACAAAAAAGCATCTTTAGCCCTGACATGCTATTTAGAAATAAATGAAAACAGCTGATTTACTTCTGTCTAACACAGCACTACCAAACCTAATTAATGATGATAGTTCTAACCTGAGACTAGCATTTTCTCTTTTTTCATTTGTGATTAACTAAATGCAATGAGCAGTGTGTGTGGTGGCATAGTTGTTTGCCTACCGCTAGATAACTACTAGTTACAAATTGGCCTCATCCCTCTCTCCATGAAGCTTACATATTTTCTCCATTTTTGTATTGCATTTTTTGTCCAAGTGGACTGGAGCCTTTTCAACAGATGGTTTTGGTCTTTCACCAAATCTGCTCCAGTCAAAGCTGGAGTATGAATATTAATGGATAATGGATGGAAAGATGGATATATGGACTTACTTAGGAACACTGATTACCGAGAAAAAATGAAAGATTCTATTTATAAATGTGTAATAGGTCAATTGTTCATGCAGTAGGCCCTTTAATGGAAAAAATGTTCAGAACTTTGAAGGCAGGATACATGAAATGACAGCTGAAGGTGATTTTTTATTTAAACTCTTCAAATCTTTGCCAGTATTATGATCAAATTTAATGATGTAATTATTAGCTTGAATCTCCCAGTCTACATTCCTCCAAGCAATAAGTAACACACGTTTAAATTTTATTTTTTTATTATTTTATTTTTTAACATTATATCTTTCAAATAACTGCAAATGTGAATTACAATACAAACAAATGCCCTTTTAAAAACATAGTTACAAATTTGACCAGATGTAGGGTATGTGTGTGTATTTCTGTATGCTAATGCATAGTCTTTATGAAGGTTACAAGTGGTAGCTATTGATATCTACCTTATTTCTAGATGTTTGATTCTGAACAGAGAAAAACTTGAAAATGGCAACCTTTCCATTCTAAAGCTCAATAAGAATTCTAAATGTAAAGGTAAAGCTGTCAGCTGAAACTATGAGGACAAACAATTTTCAGACAACTGAAATAATTTTTCCAAATATGTTTCATAATTACATTGAATTGCTTTCATCCATCCATCCATCCATCCATCCTCTTCCGCTTATCCGGGATCGGGTCGCGGGGGTAGCAGCTTAAGCAGAGAGGCCCAGACTTCCCTCTCCCCAGCCACTTCTTCCAGCTCTTCCGGGAGAATCCCAAGGTGTTCCCAGGCCAGCCGGGAGACATAGTCCCTCCAGTGTGTCCTGGGTCTTCCCCGGGGCCTCCTCCCAGTTGGACGTGCCCGGAACACTTCACCAGGGAGGCGTCCAGGAGGCATCCTGATCAGATGCCCAAGCCACCTCATCTGATTCCTCTCGATGCGGAGGAGCAGCGGCTCTACTCTGAGCCCCTCCCGGATGACTGAGCTTCTCACCCTATCTTTAAGGGAAAGCCCATACACCCTGCGGAGGAAACTCACTTCAGCCGCTTGTATTCGCGATCTCGTTCTTTCGGTCACTACCCATAGCTCATAACCATAGGTGAGGGTAGGAACGTAGATCGACTGGTAAATTGAGAGCTTCGCCTTACGGCTCAGCTCTTTCTTCACCATGACAGACCGATGCAGAGCCCGCATGACTGCGGATGCCTCACCGATCCGCCTGTCGATCTCACGCTCCATTCTTCCCTCACTGGTGAACAAGACCCCGAGATGCTTGGGTGGTGGCAGAAGGCGGATACCTTGGCGGTCTGAATTGCTTTCTGCATTTATTATTTCTTAATTAAGATGTGAGACCATTCAAACACATTTTGATTGTTCAGCAAAGTAAACTAATAAACAAGGCAGTATTTTGTAATCAAATCTGTGTCTTTTCTACTTAACTATGCATCCATTGCTTTTAACACATAGTATCTTAAAAAAGTGGCCAGTTGCATCTTTATAAAATTACAGGTGGTGCTATCTGACCCTACTTCTTTTAATCAAACTACACAATGAACTCTGATTTCTGTAAAGAATATTTGCAATAGACATTAAGGGAATTTGAGCAAACACCCTTAGTCTGAGAAAGCTTTAGGTCATTATTCTCATGTAAACTAACCTGCACATACATGTGTATGTGTATGTATGCACAAGCATTTTCTTTTATTATAACACAAAACTTCAAAAAACACTTTAAAAGGGAAAACTAGTCTGTTATCAATGAGTCTTGAGAATAGTGGGTGTAACATATAAATCCTCTAAACTTAAAAAAAAATATTATCACTAAGTGCTCTGAAATGTGTTAACATGTATTTGCCAGTAAATCTAGAATAATGAAATGAATACAAAAACAATATCTGCATTATTTAACCTACTGTACCTTATCAAGTTCCGGGTGGCTGCATCCCTATCCTATGTGTACTGCACTGTGCATAGTATAGTGTTGAAACAAGGCAGATACTGACCCCAGATGGGAAAGAGGTTCATCACAAAGCACTCACATACATACTCGTAGAGTATCAATTTATAATCTCCATTTCAACTTAGAAGCATGTCTTTGAGGTTAATGACAAAACCAAAATGCATAAAACATACACACCCCATCACCCCAAACAAACACAAACACACACACACACACCTACACATACACAATGTGCAAATTTCACAGAGACCGTCAACATTAGAACCCTGGAATCGGGAATTGTGAGCCAGCAGTACTTACCACTGTACCACAATGCTGCCCGTTACGTTTTATGTATAGATATTTTTAAATGAGTTTTTTTCATTTAATTTAAATTGAATTGGTTTTTAAAAACAATTTAAAATAAAATATATATAGAGTAGCAGAATTTCACTTTGGTGAAAAAAGTTGAAACATAGATAGGCATGAAAAGCATTCCTCATACCAGAGAAAGATTGTTGTCTAGGCACAGAAATATAATTTTATTTTAAAAAAGAAGTTTAAAGGTTAGTTCCATGTTGAAAAGTAAATTAAGTTATTTTTCCTTTGCAGAGGCACAATAACACATATACTAACTCCATATTCTTAATATATGCACAGGTACATAACTATACAAAGTGAACTACAGTACCACTGGCTGTCTCGCATACATTATTTAGAAATGTAAATACAGAACTAACATCTAGAGCTTGTATCATTTATTTTTATTGCTGACAGCAACACGTATCTGCTTTGACAAAAGCTGATACAGTAGTAAGAGTTGATAGCACTGTGTCTTTTTAGTGAGTAACTCCAATTTGATTTATGGTATATATGCAGAGTTTGTGAAGCTTTTGCCATTATTTTTAAACACAAAATAAATTATATTAAAAATAACATAGTACAACCCTCCAAATTAATCTAATTGAATCCCTACATGCTCTTTTAAGTGAGTTAAATTCTTTCAGTGAAAAAGACTGATGAGAACTATGTAAAATAATTTCTCAGTTGAAACCTTCCACCCACATCCTTGACCCAGTATCAACAGGCTTTTTTAAAGAAGTCGCATATATCCTTATTGATAGTGTACTTTACATAGTGAACTCGTCATTAGATATGGGGTTGTCCCCTGACTGTTTAAAGGGTGCAGTTGTTAAATCCCTACTCAAGAAAAATAATCTTGACTCCTCCGTTTTTGACAATTTAAGACCAGTTTCTAACCTGCCTTTCTTATGTAAAATTCTAGAAAAGGCAGTTATTAAGCAGTTAAATTATTACTTGATTAAACATTTTATTCTTGTCAAATTTCAGTCAGATTGTAAAACAAATCACAGTACAGAAACTGTGCTGGCTAAAGTAGTAAATGATTTGCGAATTATTGCGTACAGAGGCTGTATATTTGTTCTTGTTCTCCTAAACCTGAGTGCAGGATTTGACACCACAGACCACAGTATTATTAGACAATGGGTGGGCCTCTCTGGCAGCTTCTTAAATTGGTTTCAGTCTTACTTAACAGATAGAAAATTCTTTGTTAGTTGTGGTGATCGTACCTTGGACATACTTGATACTGTATATGGCGTACCACAAGGATTCTGGGTCCTCTGATCTTTTCAATCTACATGCTTCCATTAGGTCAGATTATCTCGAAACAGAAGGTGAGCTACCACAGCCCTGCAGACAACACTGAGCAGTATGTATCTGTAGCGTTTGATGACCCTGATGCTCTTGTCTCTCTGATCCAATGTCTTAGCAGTATTTCTGAATGGATGAGTAGTAACTTTTTCAAACTAAATAAGGAAAAAATTAAAACCTTATTGATTGATAAACATGGATATAGTGAGGATATTAGAAATTAACTCAATCCCTTCGGAGGAGGTAA
Organism: Polypterus bichir lapradei; assembly: GCA_026402145.1. Lineage (NCBI taxonomy): Eukaryota > Metazoa > Chordata > Cladistia > Polypteriformes > Polypteridae > Polypterus > Polypterus bichir. Next base: position 34,856,631 of record JANRMT010061414.1, on the reverse strand, counting down.
AACATTTAGGGGTGATAATTGACTCTGACCTAAACTTTAAATCACAGGTTAACAAGATTGCTAGGACTGCATTCTTTCACTTAAGGAATTCAGCAAAAGTTACACCTTAATAACTTTACAACACATTTAAAAACTAATTCACGCTTTTTTTAGTCATCTAGATTACTATAATGCACTCATAATAGGAATACCTAAGAAAGACAAATTGTTTGCAATTAGTGCAGAGCGCAGCACCAAGAATCTTAACTAGAAAAAGAAAATTTAAGGACCAGTTTTATCATTGTTACATTGGCTTCCTGTGTTGTTCAGAATTGATTTTAAAATACTACTAATGGTTTATAAAGCCTTAAATAATCTTGACCCATCCTATATTTTGGAATGCCTGCCCCCTACATTCCAAGTTGTAACATTAGATCTTCGAGTAGTGGTCCACTTATAATTCCAACAGCCAAGCTTAAAAGAAGTGTTGAGGTGGCTTTTTGCCATTATGCACCTATATCTGAAATACTTTACCCATAGAAACTCGTCAGGCTAATACTATGGAACATTTTTGAAAAACTGCTAAAAACTCATTACAGTAGTGCCTCGTACTTCAAACTTAATTTGTTTCAAAAGACTGTTTGAACTCTGAATTGTTCGAAGTCCAAATCAATTTTCGCCTTTAGAAATAATGAAAATTGAATTAATCCTTTCCCAGACCTTAAACAATGCCCATTTCGATACACTTAAACAGCAAATACACATCATTTATAGTAAAAGTAACACAATTAAATGCCCTACATAATAGATTGAAACATGAGAACATGTAAATATGTAAATATTGCATAATAAAATGAAAATTGCATTTACTGTACCTTAGTGAGGAGTGCTGATGACCCATGTAGCTGGTGGAGAGGAAGAGAAAGGTTACTATTTGGAAGGTGAGTCACCTTCCATATATATGCTTCACGATAAGTTCCTTTTTCTCCTCAATCGATGATACTACAACCTTCCTCTTAGGCTTTGTTGCTAAACACTCTTCTTGGATACCAAGGTTAATAGATAGGGGTTATATATATGATCAAACCCACCAAAAATAAAGTGAAAAAAGCACTGAAAACACAGAAGTGTAACAAAAGAGATGTTTTCACAGCAAGAGCGAGAGACAACTTAGGCGCACAAAAAATGATGTTTACACTCGCTGCATAAGCACCATCTGTTGCTGAATTTTTTTCACTGTGCAAATTCCTGTCAAATTTACCATTTAAACTCTGGAACTTCAAGTTAGAATCATTCAAAGTACGAGGCACCACTGTATTTTAATATGGCTTTTTTGCAGCTACTTTTCAGATGTATTCTTAATAGACATATGAGCATAGAATTATATTCTTCTGGGATCTGCTATTTGTGCTAATCCCTATTATTCTCTGCTGTCTCTTTCCGGTTCTTCTGTGGGGGCAATCGACAACATCAGCACCTGATCAAGGCACCATGTAGCCACCTGTGATACTAGAATGAAGGGTGGCTGTCTCAGTTGCTCACGAGACCAACTTCATCAAATCCTGTCATGTAAAGCATGAAGACTAAGAGGATTGATTTAGGAGCATTTATGTTAGGTACAATGCGCAATGCGGACTGGGTGGACTTTTGGTCTTGGAACCCCTGCAGATTGTTTTTTTTTTCTCCAGCTTAACTGAAGATTTTATTTTTCTGTTCTCCTGGCCATCTGAGCTTACCTTGCTTTGTGGTTATTTATTATTTAATAGATATTGCCTAATCTTAATTGTCTTTTCTTCTTGTAACTTTCCTTTGTTATCTTGTAAAGCACTTATTTGCTATAATCCAACAACATTCTGTTAATGTTACTTATCAACTTTCAATTAATATTATTAGATTAGAGTCCCTGGTAATAAATTGGTTTTGGTTCCATGGTTGGGTTCTGCGCAGTGTCCCATACTGCTGGTATTGATTAACTAGAATAAACAGTTTCAAAACACATATAGTTGGATAGCCTGATACAGATAAAAAAAAATGAAAATCAAAATTCCAGAATATAGCACATGTTGACATTTCTTCTTAAAAACCCATAGGTTCATTGCCCAAGTTCTTTTTTGCAAAGATTTTTCTAGTGGTAAGCTCATGAACAATATTGAACTAACAAAAGCTTAGACTCAGACAACTGCATGCAAAAAGTGGCTAAAATGTATTTTATTTGCAAAGTAGAGAAACACATGAGAAACTGACTAAATATAAATGCACAATAAATGAACAAATATTCATAACATTCAGAGGATTACCCATTTAAAATTAACCGCTCCATACTCTATGTTGTTGTTTCTGTTTCATAACATACTGCTTCACAACTACAAACTACCTCTGAACATTTTGTAAGTCATGGAATCCAAATTTTAACTTATTCAACACTGTAGAAGGTTACTACTTAAAAAGTGTCTCGTAGCCGTGACATCTTACGAGAAATAGCAGGACTTTCAGTTAACTTAAAAGTGAGGTCAATGTCCCCTTTTGTGGTATTAAGATTTCCTCTTGAACCAGAGATTTTTATATCTGTAATGTTATATATGTTAAAATTCAGGAGTTTCAATCTTTAAACATAACTAATACTATTAAAGCATGAAATAAGTATAGTTCTGACATTCCCTAATACTATTACTTATTTCTGCACAGTATATTTCAAGTGACCTCACATGTATTCCTTATCACAAAATCCATGTACACATCTGAGAAACAGGTTCGTAATCTGGTTTGAGTATTTTGTATTCCATACTTAGTTACTTTTGTTTTTCTACTTTTGCTTGCATGCACACAAATCAGGAGCATCCACATGACATTTCAAGTTTAAGGGCTTGCTAACATTTCACCCACAAGCTGGATGATTAAACATGCTGATACCACTTCCAGGCAAGCCCTGGAGGTTCCACCTTTCCCTACCACAGGCTATTTAAAGAGCAGACACTGAATTAATTTGTGAACCTTATTCAAGTGAGCAAAGAGCTCTGAGATATTAACAAAGGAAATTCTAGAAACAGGCAGCACTGGATGAGGAATGTCCACAATTCCCTTTTGCTGTTTTTTTTCCTTCTCATACTTTTACAAATTAAGTAGGTTATCAACTGGTGTCCAGCCCTTCCTCATCTCCCTTTTATCTTCTCCTTTTTACAATGGTGTGCTCATGCAGATTTCCCTTGAAGATGATGGTGCAGATGGACCTAGCAACCTTTTTCTAAAAATGAATGATTCGCAGAACCTGAAGTGAGGAGAAATGAAAAAGAGGTCCTGCAATCCAAGCAAGCACTGTAGTGCCCTTGCAGACTATAGATGATGTGAAGGCATATCTCCTTATATTTGAGAGAACCACAACCAGATACCAATAGCTGACTCAAAATTGGAGACACATTCTTGCACCATTCCTCATAAACAAGGCCCAGCGGTCCTATGACGACCTGGACAAGTGGGTGACAGGGAATTACAACCTGATAAAATAGGAAATTCTAGCCCAATACATCCTCTGAGCTGACCTCTGAGTGCCAGGACTGGAGGTTCAATCTCATTTGAACTGTAGGAGAAATTGGCCTGGAGCCTGAAGCCAGGGGAGATTTTTGTTAAAAAGGTTGTCAAGATTGTGTTGTCGAGTTCCTCATACAAGCTTTTCAGGAATACCTTGCCTGGCCTGTAAAGCAGTACTGCTGGAAAAATATGGAGAACCTTGCAGAAATCATAGCATGCCACTGAGGCACCACACGGGCCAAAAAGCTGGATGAACAAAGAAGGCCATAACCTTGCAGTCCTCCATGGTGCAAACAACCCTGCCGAGATGCGGATTCAAGGGCTTAACAGAAGGACACCTCCCAGCCATTTTTCTTCTGCTACCAGTGCGGAGAACTCAGACAATCAAAAGCCAATTGACCTAGGCTCAATGAGACGATGTATTGTGGGAGGACACCAGGAAGAAGGTACTGTGCCACAGCCACATCTAACCCTTGTCCCATACATGCGCATGAGAGACAGCTAGAGGGCTTAAATAATAGTAGTACCATGCCAGACCAGGGGGTGGCGAGCTGCAATAACTTTCTCTCTTCTTCCTCTGCAGACTATCCTCGGGAAATCCCACTAGGTATCAGCGCCATTGATGACGTCACTTCTGGTACCAGTGCCATCAATAATGTCACTTCTGGCAACAGCTCCATGGATGACGTCACTTCTGGTCCTGAAGACAGCACCTCCGGTACCGGCGCTCCAGCTGACGTCGCTTACGGTCTCGTCAACATCACTTCCAGTCCTGGTCCAGATGATGTCACTTCCGGTCATGGCCTTTAAAGCCGCCATTTTACCAAACTCAAATCAGTTCTGTTTTGGTCATTGTACCATTCACAACTCACAAGAAAATACCCATTTTGCAGCCAGGGATATTATACTGGTGGATGCTTTGATGTTTCCTGTGTCTTATTGTGACACCTGTTTGTCTTTTCTTTTATTGGAGTGATACAAATTAATCAGCAATGGATCTTAGCTCTGATAAACTCCAGGAGCAACATTACCAGCATTGCCCGCTGATATATGATACGTCCTTTCGCAACAGTATGAGGGAAAAGAGACAAGTGTTACCTGCGACCATGGGAAAACTAATTTGTACAAGACGGCGCTCCACCGAATTAAATTTTAAATCCAAACACAGAGCATGTGGATGGCTGTCCTCCACATGCTCCCATATGAAGTGATCCTTTTGTGCAGCTAGTCACAAAATAAAAGCAGAAAGATGGTATTGCACTTAAAGGGTCCAATGCAGAAAAGTATAGCAGCGGATGAAGGGGATTCATCCAAGGATGCTCCCACACTGTGTATTGCCCTGAAGTGGCCAGGTAGGTTTATTAAACTCAACAAAATTCTCCACATTAGGCATTTGAGAACTTCACTGTAACAAACTCAGATGAATGGGCTGGTGGATTGTTTTAGATAAACACTGAAACAGATGTGTAAAAGGGTGGTCGGAGAGGATAGCATGGACTTGGATCAACTCCTCCCCCTTATCCTCTTCATCTTCTGCATGGTGTCCCAATCCTCCCCCTTCAAACCCACCCTTGTTTCCTGGTGTATGTCACACAACTGTAACAAAGTAATGCCAAGTTTGAGGGAAACTATAGAGATGGCACAACAAGCCGAAGTCCACCGATGTCATTGAGGCATGGCCTTAGGAAATTTTGACCGGTTTATGGTCCTTATTCCTGCCTTACACTCTAACATCTTTGCCCACAACCAAGGACCCTACTAGGTGAAGGAAAGAAAGGGCTTGTAGATTAGTAGTGAATCTTGTAGTGAAGCAGCCTAACCAGAGACCCTGGAGAGGATGTACCATGTAAACATGTCTAATCTGTGGCAAGAATGACAGCCACCAAAGCTCCTTCCTGGCCAATCAAGCACCATCTATAGGGAAAATTTGGAGCTCTACTTTGGGCCACACTCAGGATCAAAAAAAGGAGTTAAATAGAGCCATCAGCACTACAAGGGCCATAGCGGACCGCAACCCTGGTCAGACTCCCCTGAACAGCCATTATATTGTTACTGAAATTGGGTTTTTAATTGGAGGAAACACCCTAACCATCTCCAGGAGGATGGAGCTTGAAATAAAATGGCTTCTCTAGATGGACATTATCGAGGACAGCAATAGCCCCTGGTTAAGCCCAATTGTATTGGTCTCCAAGCCAGATGGAAGTTGGAGGCTTGCAGTGATTTCCACCATCTTAACCAGGTGTCTCACTTCAACACCTACCCCATGCTTCAAATGGATGATCTGCTTGAGAGGCTATGTGGCACTGCTTTTCTGACCATCTTGATATGACTAAAGAATAATGGCAGATTCCCTTGACTGACTCAGCTAAAGAAAGATGGAAATAAAGATGTTAAAAAAGACGCTATTTAGCACCTCTAATGGACACTGACAATACCATGTCCTACCATCCATGCTTCACGGGGCTCCAAAGACATTTTAAAGTCTGATGGATAGACTGCTATGGCCCCATGATGCTTATACTACTTCCTGCTTTCAGGCACCTGGAAATAACATGTGCGCCACATCCTCACAGTGCTCACCATCCTCCACAAAGCCAGTCTTTCAGACTGACCCCAAAAAAATGTTAATTTGGACTCACTGAGGCCAAGTATTTTCTATGTCCTGGTAAGACACAGAATTGTGTGACATGGCAGTGTTCCAGATTTGCTGTCATCCAGAATTCTTATGAAAAATTAATAAACAGTAGTGCACTAAAAAAGTAAGTTTCAACTTATTCTTATTCAGTTTAGATATATTAGCACCTACAGTACTAACTTGCACATGCCATTTGCACATCTTTGTCAATTCATGTATCTAGCAGGTTGCTTGTTTACAGATTAAACAGTCTTTCTTTTGAACTTTTTTTCATGCATGTAAATGTTTAGTTTTCTCATATGCCTTAAGGTGTTGAGAAAAGATGTACCTATCCTTTTCACAGTTATGGCTAAATAATCTGCGCTCCAAGGAGAGAGAGAGAGACAGGTAGGGACCACATCATTGAACTTCTAGTATACACCTAGGGATGCCCCTTCATAGTAAAATGAGCATGTTACATATGTTCTCAGTTTGACAGCTTGGAAACTGAGGAAAGACAGTGTAAGGACTATTGATCACTTTATCATGGCCTCACACACTCAGATGGTGTCTCAGAGCAGTGCATTAGAGCATCAGGTAAAACAACAACAACAATGTATTTCTTGTATAGGCCAAAATCACACAATAGGCCTGTTTTTAACAGCCTTCGCTAAGAAGACAAGAATAAAACTCCCAAAAAAAATTGTTGAAAAAAATGGAACAAATCTTGGGAAAGGCATTCTTGGGAAACAGAACACAAATGATCCTTTTCACAGAGCTAGATGGCCAGTCTATCAATTCCACCTCAGAAATACAATACAGTAGTATAAACTACATGGTAAAATGCAAGAATATACCACTTACTAAATACAGAACTATTACATACACAATGGCTTTAGGAGTTCCTCAAAGTGCTCCTCAGATCTCTCTACTGTATCCAACACCAAGGTCAACTTTTCCGTGGCCTTGATGATAACAGTCTGGATTATTTACTGGCTATTCTTCATGAGTCCACAACATCATCAATGCTGTCCAAAACTACTCATAGACTTTCACTTCAGCTGCCATTGCTGTTGCTACTGCCCAGTTTCCGTCAAATGTAGACACACTCTAGCTAATGTTGTATAGAATGCCTCTTTCATCAACTTGACACTTTTACCTACTACTTCTGTTCACCAGCAGATCCTAGGGTTGCCACATAACTGACCAACAGCCGTTTGACTACAGCTCCTTGCTGCTTCCACTATGAGGGACTTGAACATGGTCTATTCAAGTTTCATGTCTCAATCTTGTAGTCTTTTCCTGCAACCTTTCAATGTGGATTTTGCAGGTGCACTCCAGTTGAAACTCCATTTATCTTAGCCAGCTTACCATTAAGTGATTACCAGAAGGCATTTTGCACCTTTCATTAAACAAGTGTCCCATATGCCCTAAGATTACACATCAGAACTTACAGTTGATTGTAGTATAGAAAAAAAAACTTGCAAAATGTATTTATTTGACTATGTATTGTGATAGGAAAGGACTCTCCTAGTAGCCTTCTGCACATTTGCTAAAACCTAGGTGTTAATAACATACAAAAAGATGCCTATTTATTAATTATAACACAAAAGGGAAGGATGATTTCAGGAGGGACACAAAGTACATTTTAACATAGAAAACAGCAATCCAGCTTGGTATCTCTACACAGTGTGAACTTTTAAAGACTTTGTTCACACAAATGAAAAATTATTATCATTTATTACAATTACAATTCAGTACACATATTTGAAATGGTAGTGGTACTCATTGCACCATCATGAATTGTCAGACATGTCTGCAATTGTAATCAAAAGTAATCATTCTAATTAGAAATGTGTTTTTTTCAAACAATTTATCAATAAGAAAACCAAAAGCTACCTGTAAAAACAAGCAACAACAAGCCTTTCATGGTGACCATACACCACCCACAATCAGTAATTTTGTACTGTTCTTTATTATATTCAATATTATGTCCTGCTATAACTGGAAAACTTCCCTTATCTAGACTGGAAACATATTGTAGGAACAAAAATATAAGCTGCATTTATAGACAGGAGGAGGCACAGATACACCCTTTACAAAAAGTCAGAATCCTACATTTAAATAAAAGATAATCACAGACAACAAACCCGATATTATCCATGAAGTAAATGCTATTATTCACTATAATAGTATAAAATGATTCCAATGAAATACAGTTTTTAAAATGATTTCTTATTTAATTCATATCTTCCATAAGTAAAAATTAAGCACTATGTGTCCATTTTAAAGACAAAGGAGTGATCTATGACTGCAATTAATGTAAGTTATTTCTTACAAATGCCAATGTTTCAATAGTAAAGTATTTAAAAGGAAGGACAACTAGCTGGTGTTAAGTACTTGAAATAAAAGTGGTTTATTTTGATTTTTGTTTTGCTTGATTATTCCTGGAAAACACATTTCAGTCATTAATCAATATTTTGTGAATCATGATAAAATGACCAAATCAATGAAGTAAGCAATACAATTGTTTTTATTTATTTTTAAAAGTATTACTTGCAATGGTTTAGTTAGGAGGACATTTTACCTACATCCCATCTTAAAACAAAAAAGACATGCATGCATTTTTAGTATAACTGTATGATGAGACTAACAATCAGAATGGGCAACATAAGGATAAAGTAAAAAGTTTAAGTAAACTATGCAGTGTACACTACAGTATATATATCTTTTCCATTTTTTCTAAGTTTTACATGTCTATATAAGAAATGTTACTTGAAGGCACATTGTATTTTCATGACGGTAGTCTGTTTAAATAATGTACATGCAATACCTCAATATTCTCATCTGACACTTTTTAAAATGTCCCTCTGGCTTTATCACTACTTCTTCCATAGACTTTTTTTTATATTTTTCGCCCAAACACGAAGCAGCATTTGACCCATTCTAAAGCTGTAGCTTGACTTTTTTTAAACTACACAAAAACATTGGCTGTTTTAAGTAGGCTCTGCCTAGAGCAAATTATGATGTAAGCGAGAACAGAGGTCTCAAAGGGCAGAGTTCGCTGTTTGTTGGAAAGGAAGCACTGAATAGTTAAGAAACACAGCTCTTGAGTTTAGCAGCTGTTGACACAATATAGGTTAAGATCAGGTCTATGCAAGTATGACATACCAAAGAGGCATACTGTGTTCAGAGACTCAAAATATATTGGCTAGAATGAACTAAAATCAATCTTGTAAAGAAAAAAATTAAGCTACATTATTTCACCGTTTAAAAATAAATTGGGAAATAAACAAAACAAATTTTGCATGTTTTCCAGATATATTTGAAGAAACGTTCTGATTGATTGTCTTATCTCATTTGCTTGGTTATCTTCTATTATCTGGGAATTTTTATTGTTATCTTTTAGAACACCCTTACTAAAAAGTTCATTTTCAGGTTTAAATTTTAAAACACTGCTTGGAATAAGTGCAGTTTTAGGTGGGTATAAAATGCCTTTAGAACTCTCCTGTATAGGAAGAGCTGAGAGATACTCAGTGGAAAGTGACAAATGACAAATGTCATCAGTTCTAGTTTCTACGTTTTCTTTATATCAAGTTGCACTTAACTTTTAAAAGTGTCAACTAAATGAATATATTTTCATATTATGCATTACTGAAATGTTGTAACCCCAGGTCCTCCGTGCGTGGAGTTTGCATGTTCACCCCGTGTCTGCATGGGTTTCCTCCGGTTTCCTCCCACAGTCAAAAGACATGCAGGTTAGGTGCATTGGCGATTCTAAATTGTCCCTAGTGTGTGCTTGGTGTGTGGGTGTGTGTGTGTGTGTGTGTGTGCACCCTGCGGTGGGCTGGTGCCCTGCCCGGGGTTTGTTTCCTGCCTTGCGCCCTGTGTTGGCTGGGATTGGGTCCAGCAGACCCCCGTGACCCTGTAGTTAGGGTGTAGTGGGTTGGATAATGGATGGATGGATGGATGAAATGTTGTAACAAATTCTACATTAGTGTTTTTGTTGTTGACATGTTAGATGTTGGCAAGTCTTCTTGCCTATATCCAAAATGTGTTGTCCCAACTTCAGATCATTAGAGATTGTTACTCAAAGAAATATAAAACTGCTCACCATCTCCAGAGCACCCCCTCAAATGCAGATGGGACCGTGGTCTTCCTTCTGCTTCTTGAAGTCTATGAACAACTCTTTGGTTTTGTGGACATTAAAGGGTAAGATTGTTGTCCTATCATCACTTTGTCGTCAGGTACACCTCTTCTCTGTAAGCTTTAATTGCTGGTTATCAGGACTATGATGGTGGAGTTTTCAGCAAATATAATGACAGAGATGTATCAGCCAGGAATAAAGATGGGGCCTCAGAACACTACCCTGTGTAGTGCCTGTGTGGAGGGTAAGTTTGGAGGATGTAATACGGTAATATCATTCTGCACATGTTGAAGTTTATTGGCTAGAAAGCTCAGAAACCAATTGCAGAGCATGGCACAAAGTCATAAACTGAGGTATTTGGTCATCATCTTTTATGATACAACAGTGCTAAATGCTAAGCTGTAGTCTATAAACAGGAATTTCAGTTTTTATTATTCAGATGTGTAAGGATTCTATGGAGTACAAAGGATGATATTCAAAATATAGGTGATCATGACTGCTTGGAATATTCTGTTTAATGTGGTCAAGCACCAGTCTCTAAAAATACTCATTATCATGAATGAAGTGTGTGCCACCAGTCTGTATTTATTTAGGCAGTCCATTTTTATTTTCTTATACACAGGAATAATTGTTGTCACTTCGAAGCAGGCAGGGATTACAGATTCTCTAAGTGAAATATTAACAATGTCACTGAAGATGTTAGCTGATTGGCTGACACTGTTTTTTAGAATATGGCCTGAAATTCCACCCAGACTGAATGCCTTATGGACATTAACTAATTTAAATGTCCTCCTCATATAACATACAGCAACAAAGAAATATAAAATATATTCATCATCTGGTGTAGTAGGAGTGAAAAGGTAGATCAGCATAAGCATTTCTAGTCCCTGCTAAAGTTTTCATGTATAATTACAGCTGCTTTACTTGTCATCTAGTTTACCACCATACTGACATTTACCTACTTGGATTGCGTTTCTGAATTTGCATCTTCATTTCTTGTGTATTTTCATATCACTGCTTCAAAGACATACATTGATATGTATGTGTTTTAAGTAAATTCCTGATGACACCAGTAATCCATAGTTTCGTATTAGAAAATATTCAAATTATTTTTGTAATTACATAATTGTCCCCACATTTTATGATGAATCCAATTACAACTTAACGATACTAAATTAGGAGTCCCTAAAAATATCCAGTTTACCGAATCAAAGAAGTACTGCAATTTTCCCCTGTTTCTTTAATCCAGGCCTGAACTACTTTTTTTGCCAGCTTCTCATGTTTAAATCTGCGATTGTAACAGGAGTTCTGACAGCTGATTGGACAGTCCAAAGTAGGGTGGAGAAGACGTGAATCCCAGTCAAGGTTCAGCAACAATTTTTTATTTAATCAATTTTAAAATATCAGTCCAGATATATTTATATGGATACAAAGAATTGAAATATTTAACAGGTTATGAAAACTTATAATAAAAGGCTGTTAAAAATTAAATAAAGGATTCATAAAATAAAGGTCTGTAAAAGCAAGAACTCACTCACAAATCATAGTTTCAATAGGAAATAAATTCTCTACAGTTTTTAAACTTTAAAGCCTCAATCTCTATTCTATCCATAAACCCAAAGTCTATTTTCTACTTATGACTACTTTTACTTTAAAGTATATGCCTGCTCTTTAACATGAGAATCTAACGCAACAGTATGCAGAAATCAGGTGACTTTTAAATGTAAGGTACATGTCATTTTAAGGGCCTTAGATTGACTATAATGAAAAATGCAAATTGTGAAAAGCATGGTAGATGTTTATCTTTATAAACAAAAAAAGGTTTTGCTTTTTCTAGTATTTAACACTTGCCCTTTATTTGTTTGAAATGTGATAGGTGAAATGCACTGGAAAATACACCACACAGAACACAGTAGCCGATCGTGTTTATGTACTCTGCAGGAAGACCAATAAATGGATGTTAATAATAATGAAATGATGGTTGCCCTCAGGCACACATGCTATAAGAAAACAAGGAAGCATTAAGATGGATATTACTGCATTTTATTTAATAATGCTTATTTGCTTAGTATTTCCTTATTAAAAAAAATTAAGCAAAGTTTCTTAGCTGGGATGCAAGATCCACTGCTTTACTACTTTACAGTTTTCTATCCTTTACTTGAAAAGTAAAAAGTGAAAAAAATTCAATTCATGCAGATGTGTTTAAAGAAAATAAATAATAGTAAAGTAATTGTACTGCACAAACATAGTATGATGCTTATTCTTGTCACTCACAAAAATAATTATTGCATTATTTTGCAACAATACTGCATTATATTTCAATAAATATTGTGTTATTTCAAAAAGATATTGCCTGTTGGCAACATTGTGGAAGCACATGCTCTAGTCATCTAGTGACAGCTAGTGAGGAAGAGTTTAAGAATGCGTGTAGTATGCAATCAACACATTACAGGTATAAATTTAATCCTACATGTTCCGCCCAGCTTATAAACATAGAGAGCCATTGATTACCGCAACTGCACTGGATGTAAGGCAAAAATCAAATGTGGTAGACTGCATTTTGGTCCTTTGCAGGAAACAATTACATAGCCAATCATAGTGTACTGTGTGCAATCCTGTAAAAGAAACCTATAAATAAAGTATTAGTTTAGATTTTATCAAGCTTCACTATATAGCCAGAAGTTTGTGAACACCTGATGATCACACCTATATGACCTTGTTGAATCATCAGTTGGAAAGATTCTGTCATCAGCTTTGTTTTTGACTTTCTCTTTTACAGTTTTAATCTCCTCTTTTGACAACTGACCATAGTTTTTCAATTAATTAGATATTGTTGATCTCCATTTGTCTAATCTGTTTTTGCCTTGTTTTCTGTGTTTTAACAAATCTGTATTTCTATGTGTACTAGTTCTGTATTTTGAATTAGTATAATCTATACTTGTATTTTAACAGAATTTTTCACAACACTCTGTGTCTTCACTCAGTGAAGTGCACTATAAAAGCAATAGGTTTTAATGTATTGTATTTTTGGACATCCCATTCCACAGCCATGAAGCTATCCCCACCTGTACAACTATAAACAGCCTCCACAGTTCTGGGGAGACATTCCACAAAAGTTTTAAATGTGTATGTAGGAATTTATGCCCATTCGCCCAAAAGAGCATTTATGAGGTCAGACACTGATGTTCAGGATGAGAAGTCCATAATTGTTGTTGTAATTTAGCCCAAATGCATTCAATAAGGTAATGGCTCTGTGCATGTTACTCCAATTCCTTTACACCAAACTTATCAAATCAGCCCCTTACAGGCCTGGCTTTGAGCACAGGGCATAGTTGTGCAGAACAGAAAATGGCCTTCCCCAAAACTGTTGCCACAAAGTTGGTAGTGCACATTCTAAAATGTCTTTGTATGCTGTAGCATTAACGGTATCCTTCATTGGAACCAAGGGGCCTAGCTCAAAGCCTGAAAATCAGCCTCATGCTATTACCCAACTATGTACTCTGGAAGATGATGTTCTCCTAGCATCTGCCAAAACCAGATTCATACATCAGACTGTCAGAAAGTAAAGTGTGATTTATCACTCCAGAAAACATATGTTCACTTCTCCAGAGTCCAATGATGGTGTGCTTTATACCACTTTCCCACAACATTTGGAGTTGCACGAAGTGGTAGGTGGTTTTTACATGTTATGTGCTTCAGCACTCACTCTACGACTCTATGATTTCGTTGCTGAGGTGTTGTTGCTCCTAGACACTTCCACTTCACAATAATAACACTAAGAGTTGACCAGGTGACATCTAATAGAGTAGAAATTTCACATACTGACTTATTGCAAAAGTTGCATCCTATGTTATTGCCACTTTTAAAGTTACTGAGCTCTGCAGTACAACCCATTTACTTTAGAGGACATGAAGGAAAATGCTATTGTGTTACATTTTGTTAATTATTAAATGTTATGGACAAATTTCCAATATTCAGTTGTTAAAACAGGTAATCCTCCACACTCACTGATACCAATCGATCCATAAATGCAAGGGGACAACATGCAAAACCTATACAGATCCTAGTGCTGTGTGATGACAGTTTTTGTTTTCCTCTCCTCCGTTATTAACTCACAATAGTTCAGTAATTAATTAATGAACAGCTATTGTTGATTTCCTTATTTGTTCATTAGTTTCTACTTTGTTTTCTGTGTGTTTTAAAACATTTCTGCCTTTATGTGTATTCTTTATTCAGTAATTTGTAAAATTTATATTTGCATTTTATACTTGCATTGTACATGAGAACTTTACACCTGCACTCAGTGAAGAGAGCTATACAAAAATAAAATAAATTGAACTGAATCGAATTTACTGTACATTGTTTTGTGTTTCTTTTCTTTTGTGTATAGTGTTTGTCATCACATTATATAGTTTGTTTCGACACATTTTCTTGATTTCATTTAAGTTAATTTTATAAAAAATATAAAGAAATCTTTTCAGTTGTAAAATCACAATTCACCAGATTCCTGTATATCATAATTCAAATTATATTTATACCGTATGCATGGTTATGAAGTTGTTTAAAGAAAGCTTCTGACACTCATCATGTAGTTGATCTTACTTAATAGGAATGAGTTTTCATTTTAACTGAAAATAAACAAAAGTGAAACTTGGTGTCTAAAGCCAAACAAGCAACTTAAGGAAACAAAGACATTTATTCATAACAAATGTGTATAACTACATTATGGCTTAACCTCTATTAACAGATTTTAAATTACTTTGCAGCAGATGGAAACAGTGTCAGTATCTGTGGGATCCAGATTAAAAAACAGCCTGGTACACAGATCTAATTTGTGTATAATATGCATGAACCATGAAGGTGCACTGGCCCTCACTCATTCCATAACTTCATGACTAGTTTGTGCCACCTAGCTTAAATCAAATGGTATGCCCTGCAAAGATAATACCAAATTATATTTTAACATTAGAACAATCTTGATAACAACAGGCCATTCAGCCTAACAAAGCTATCCAGTCCTATCCACTTAAGACTTCTAAAATAACATCAAGTCTAGTTTAGAAAGTCCATAAAGTCCTACTGTCTACCATACTACTTGATAGCTTATTTCATGTGTCTATTGTTCTCTGTGTAAAGAAAAACTTCCTGTTTGCGTGAAACATACTCTTAATAAGTTACCAACTGTGTCCCTGTGTTCATGATGAATTCATTTCAAAATAACAGTCTTGATCCATTGTACTAATTCCCTTCAAAATTTTAAAAACTTCAATCATGTCCTAGCTTCATTTTCTTTTGCTTATACTGAAAATGTTCAGATCTTTTAATCTTCTGTCATCTGGCTAGTTGCTATTCTCTGGACCTTTTTGTAATGCTGCTATCTCCTTTTTGTAGCCTGGAGACCAAAACTGCACACAGTACTCCAGATGAGGCATTGCCAGTGTGTTATAAAGCTTGAACATATCCACCTTGGACTTGTATTATGCACATTGTATTATAAAATCTAACATTCTGTTAGCCTTCTTAATGGCTTCTGAACACCGTCTGGTTGTTGGTAGTGTCAAGTCCACTGCAACTCCTAAATCCTTCTCATAAGATTTACTTTGGATTTTCAGACACCCCCATTGTGTATTCAAACCCAAACATTTTTACTTCCCACATATAGTACTTTACACTTATTTACATTAAATTTCATCTGCCAAAAATCTGCATCTCTTTAACGATTCAACAGATTTATATTATCTGCCATTCCACCTAACTTAACCAGCTTGTTATTTATATTCCTATGCAGATCATTTATATATATTACAAATAGCAGCAGGCCTTGCACTGACCCTTGTGGGACACTATTCTTTTAACATCATTCCTGTGTCTGAGCCAATTTTACACCCACCTACAAACAACATCCTGAACTCTTACTTCTTTTAGTTTTATGCCCAAGCTCTCATGTGGCACCCAATCTAATGCTTTATGAAAGTCAAAATAAATAATATTATATACTCTGCTTTAATTATATCCTTATAGAATTCCAGCTTGTTGGTAAAACATGATCTCATCTTCTGAACCCATGCTGAATGTTCAGTAAAACTCCTGTTCTTGCCATGAGTTGCTCATTCTTACTCTTAATAATTCCTTCCATTAATTTAGCTCTGCTATAGGCTACATTAAGCTTACTGCCCTATATTTGCTTGGATCTGCCTGGTCAACTGTTTTATATAACAGGATAATATTTGCCATTCAATTTCCAGTACTTCAGAATTTCCCCAAAGTTCAGTGACTTCCTAAAAACATATGTCAAGGGTCTATATATGTACTTGCTAACCTCCTTAAGAAATTAATGATAAACTAGGGGGCTTTGCCCCCTGCTCGCTTTGCTCATCAACCCCCGTGTTTGGTTTTTCGGATACTTTTAAATATTCACCTAATGACTATAGACCAGTGTCTCACATCATGAAGACCTTTGATCGGGCATCCTGGACTATATGAGTCTTCTTGTGGTAGACCAGCGGGACCCACTGCAGTTTTCCTATCAAACAAAGATTGGAGTGGAGGATGCATAGGTTTATTTGCTCTACAAGTCTTATTCTCACCTGGACAAAGCTGGCAGCACTGTGAGAATCAATACCATCCAGCCATCCCTGTTAAGGGTTAAGTTCAGAGATTATGCAGGTGGATGAGCTTATGGTGTCCTGGATAAAGGACTATGTGTTGGGCAGAGTGTAGTTTGTTAGACTTCAAGGGCTGTGTTTCTGATACGGATTTGAGAAACACTGGAGCACCACAAGAAATAATCCTGTCTCCTTTTCACTTCCCTCTCTATACCTCAGACTATATATATAAAACACCAGTTCAAGTCACACACCGAAATTCACAGTGTATTGATAAGGGGGATGAGACAGAGTATAGGAATCAGGTGGAGAACTTTTTTTCTTGATGCAAAGAGAATTGTCTGTATCTTGACATCAGCAAAACCAGGAAACTGCTTAGTGACTTTCACCACACCGAATGGTGTCTATGTCCTTTGTCACACACGTGTATTTAGGAGACAGCTAAAGGGCCTGGGGAACTGCAATACTACGCCAGACCAGGGGGTGGCAGAGTGTGCTGACTGTCTCTCTCAGTTTCTTCCTGACCATTCCCGGGAAATCTCACTAGATTCCGGCACCTCTGATGACGTCACTTCCGGCTCCGGCACCTCTGATGACATAACTTCCGATTCCGAACTAGATGACATCATTTCCTTCCCCAGCCCTTAAAATAGCCATCTTAACTCCAAATAATCAGTTCTGTTTTGGGCACAGTCTTGTGAACATCTCTTTTCAAATATTGCAAAAACCTTTGCAGCTGGGAAATAATATACGGGTGGCTGCCCCAAACCTATCTGTCTACGAGGTATCTATCTATCTATCTATGCAAAATCGAAATGGTTCAACTAAAGGAAAATAAAGTCCTTAACAGCTATCTATAAGACATAAAGTTAAATTAACAGTTTAAATGCATCATGCATTGTCTTCTTCATTCTGTTATTTAATTTGAGCAACCTGATCTCTGGAACTGCAAGCTATATACAGTAACTAAATGTGAATATAAAACAGGTTTCATTGGTTCACAATAGAAAAGCCTTAGCCTGTTTCAGTGAGCTTATTATCACAGGATCAATGTTACAAAAAATAAGTAAATATCTTTTTAAGCAAGCAAAACACGTCTACATTAATATCATAAGGCCCAGATTACAGTATGTTTAATCTTTTTAGATTTTTGTTGTTATTTTTTTCCATAAGGTGACATCTGGTAACTTTTTAGAATTTCTCTGACTCCCATCTGCCTTTGATAACTTACATTAAAACAAGCATGCTATGATAATATAACAAAAACATATGGTTTTGTTTACAAAAGTAGTTAACTTAAAAATCTGCAATGTGAAAATGAAACAATCTAATTAGTACACAAAATGTAATATCCCAACTGTATCTCCATTTACACCAAAGCAGATGAATTAGGTGTGAAAATGCCATTGAGCATAGTACACATTCAACCTTCTGCAAATACAGACCTGTCATGCATTTATTCATTAATTTTCAATACCCACTTGTCCACTTCGTGGTCAGGTGGATCTGTAGCATATTTTCTACTAAGTATTTTCATCACCTTGAAACTTAGTCATAAATTATTATTATAAAGCTACAATTGATTAAAAATTATCTTTTGTGAAGCCCTTTCTTGAATTTTCCTCTTGAATTTGCTTTAAAAAAATTGAGAAAATTGTACTACACAAACTTTTACAAATAACAAAATTCACAAATACTCTATCCATTTTAAATAGCTGAATCCACTATAAGTGAATGCAACATTTACATATTTTCTTTTACTTTCTTCCCAAATTCTTGTTTTTTTTTTAACTAACCACAAGCTCATCAAAGATCCATATGAGTATTTTATGACTAGCAACCTAAATATTAATGTGGTCATGAGGTTTCCCAACTGAACATATGGGCCAACAATAGTGTAAGTCAAAGATAACTAGCCTGAAAATACTAGAGGGACTTAGTTCTTTAGGGAAATTCATGCATCAAAGATGCCATATCCCCACCACAAACCCCTAGCTTTTGGTGCCTCTTGGCTACAGCAGAAAAACAATATCTGATTATAAACATAACTCTAGATAGTTGGAAAAAGAAAAGCCTATGTCTGGGAGAACAACTTGTAAGAAAAAACTGGACAGAGTGTGATACATGAGAATGAAAACAAACTGTTTTTACTTCAAATTATTTTAAATTCCTATTCAGTAAAGACAAACAGATATGAATCTTTGATACTGCATATTGTGTAATTACTTCTTCTTTCAGTGCCTCACATTATATGATGATCATGAGTTTGAAAAATGCTTTCTTCCAAATATTTATTAGTTGTTTTTCTGTAAAGTAAAAAATGTTGTTTTGTAAGAATGGAGAGTAGACAGAAATAAAGTGGCAGATTACAGCCAAAATGCATTGTGAAAACAAAGAGCCTCGTTTATAATACTTTGCATGATTTCGAGCATGAAAATTTATGTATGCCAAAAAAAAACTGGAAAATGTATATGCCAAAAAAATGTGATTAAAAAAACCTGCTGTACACAAATTCCTACGCAATTTACCCTTTATAAATCACAATCTTCTTTAAATGTGTATTCGTGAATGCACCTCAAATGATATGTGAGCCATGCTAATCAAACTCATATGTATGCAATCACGATGATGCAGACCTTCATTGGCTAGTAGAGCAGTCTCCTACATGATGCATCCAGTAGTAGGAGATAGAAGTTCTTGTCTCTAAATTAGAGGTACACAAAGAACCTTTATTTGGTGGCCTAAGTTTGGGTGTTAGCCACAAGCACAAATACGTTGAATGGCAACATTTTACTACTGCTGTAAATGCTGTGACCTCCAGCCGCATAATGCCTTAAATAAAAGAAAAAAACAGGTCTGATTTTTGCCAATGAAGCAGATCCTAAGTCATCAGCAGAGTTTGTGAGTAACAGAACATGGAAAAAACATATCTATGCTGATTTTGTTCTGAGAATGGCATCTGCAACTGTAAAAACCTTTTTTTGCGCCATTATGCCAGAGCAGTCTTGACAAATGCCATTCTCATATTGATATTTCAGATGATTTGTGCATTAACGGCATGATGGAGTGAAGCTTGGCTTAGATATTTTTGACCTGTCAGCCATTTCCTTTAGAAGTGACAACAGGTAGTCTAAACTCACAAAAAAACAACAAAGTTCTTTAGTGAAAACATGCAGCATTAGTCCTTTTAAAAGTGAATGAAATAGTCTATGCATCATATTAATTAGATTTGAGGTTTAATTTTTGTAACCTCAATCTACATTATAAACAGCTTCAATTCATATGTGTGCTACTCATCATTTAACTGGTTTGCCTGCATTTGCCTATTTGATCAAGGGTGTTGTCATTTCCCAGTTCCTCCAAAATACTGTGTATGCATGGGTCATAGTTGCTATAAATATATGCACATTTTCCTGTCGAGTTTCCTTTTAGAAATCCCAATTATTAGCATGGGAAGTTGCATATGCACATTTCGAGCTTCTTTTTGTTTGTACACAAGCTTTATAAATGAGGCTCAAGGTCCTGAATGGCACTGATTTTGGACATTGGACACCAATCAGCATTGATGATGCTTCTGTGAAGGCAGATTTCCTTCTGGAGAAGATCCCTAATGACCAACCTGGATCTACAGTATTGGCATTATGTTCAAAATGACTTAAAAAGAGTTCTAACTTTCTGAGGCACCTGAGAATTATGAAGTGACCATGTACATACTTTGAAAAGTATTCAGTAAAAACTGTTCTATTGCTTATTTAATCAAATAAAATATAATTATGATTAACTGAAATATTCAATAAGTGTGGTGACATTAGCACAAAAACTTAAAATGTAACTTTCAGTGGTATTTCTGCACTAAGGTCCAATAAAGAACAGTCCCCCAAAATAAATAAGCATCCCTCAATAATTTAGTTTATACTTAAAAGGTTTAGAAGAGCTTTGTCTTCTTAAGCAGTTTTCCCAATTTTCCATCATGTGCTCAATGTAATTATTTATTTATAAATATATTGATTCTTGTAGTATGTGAAATTGTGTTTTTGCTCAAATCTGATCCCAGTCAAGGGGCTGGACCAGTTATCCCTGCAGTGTTCTCTATACCTTGGAAGTTTGTGTGTATATTCAACCTGAACTTTACAGCTTATGGGTATAAAGTTTAATGCCAGTAATAAAATGAGGACCATCTGTTGTTGTTTTTTTTAAAACCGCACATTTGTACTTCTGGTTTCAGTATTTACCAGTCATGGTCATGCAGTTGTAGGAAAAAAAGCTAATTTTAATCTGCCCACCCAGTGACAGTCATAATAATGAGGGAAGGAGGAGAGATTAATTCAGTTAATCAATCAGTCTTGCTTTCGGCAATGCCTGTGATTGATTAAATAATTTAGTAAGGCTCCTGCTTTATTTACCTTACCTTTCTTTGGGTAAGGGTCTCCAGCCTTTGGACTGATATATCAAGGTAACTAAAGCACACTTGTTTTAATAAACAGGATAATTCAATTTATTGGTAAACACAAGGATTATAAAAATATGACAACTGTATATATATTCATTTATAAGAAAGGATGAAGACAGACAAACATATAATATCAAGAGGCTGGCCGTTTACTTTTTATTTAGAGTTCTAAATTATTTTGGCACAGAAAAAGAGCTTTACGATACCAAGTCTTTAAAGATGATGTCTGCTGTTGTGTGGAGTTGTTACTGTGTTGCTGCTCTGGGTTCAAATGAAGGATTTTTCTTGTGTTGGAGAGCACTCTTTCTCTTTGCTGTTTGGTCCCTTTGTGCATGATGTGCTGAGGATTTTTTCAGTTAAGCTCTTTGTGGAATAGCATTGCACTTTCTGCCACAAGAGTTTAAATGTCTGAAGATTCCTTTCTTGAAGTAATACCTACCTCTCGGGACTTTACAGACAGGCCTAAGTGCATGGCTTGGCAGATTGGATCCCAGCTTTGAATTCCTTAAAGATGCAGCAGCTCATCAAAGGTTTCAGAGAGATAAAGAGGTTGTTTTAGAGATTTCCAGTCAGTTTTGGAGAGTGTTATCAGGTGTGACCCTTCCCAGACTGCCTCAGGGAATCCCTAAAGAGTTTCCCTAGAGTTTCATTGAGATACCCACCTGCGAGAGCCAGAGAGAATCTTTAGGATGGTGCAGCGAGTTTTAAGGGAATGTACAACGTCTCCCGATTGGATTAAAGCCACATCTAGTTACAAAATCAGTGTCTTCTCATAGGCAGATTCTTCAGTCCATCAGAGATGTTATTCAATGATTTACAACTCTGTTCTTCTTATGGGGTTCTCACTTTACTTACTCTAAATACGTATGGCCTTATTTTGTCAGAATACTTTCTGAATCTACTGCACACTAGTAATATATGCCTTTTATTCAGGATTAAGTCATATCTCCTTTTCATTTGTAATTACTCAGTTCTTTATTATCTGTTACGACTGGGAAAGTACAAATAAGAATTCTACAAATTCCAATATCTTTTTGACAATTGGCTAACACAATTCTAAACTTAAGTTTAGAACAGACACAAGCACGGCCTTTTCAAGAAGTGAAATTCCTTTGTATTCCATCCCCGGTGCCCCAACTTGATTGTCAGACAAGAATATGAAGCATTTGTTAATCATTCCTGAAACATCACAGTTTATGTTTCGCTACATGTTCAGTCACACGCAAACAAGTCAGAATAATACATTTTCTGCTGATATTTACATCTCAGGTGAAGGTTTTGATGGGCAAATGACACTACGCATACACACTTGTATTGATTATCCTGTAATAAATAAGGAACAACACAAAAGGATATCTGATTTGGTCTCATGCTGCACCTAACATTTTTCACCATTATTACAAATTTTTTGCATTTTTTGAGTCTCTAGATATGTATATGCACCTGCCTGTACCCTTGTGAACATGTACTTATTTGCTTCACAATTGCTTTCCACAGTATACTTTTGCTTGCTGTTCCATAAAATTAATATTTATTTCTTTGTAAATTCAGTTGTATGCACTTCACCTGGGAAAGAACTCAATACAGTTTTGGTTTCAGATATGTGCCCCAAGATATATAAAAAAAATGATATTCTTGTGATTGATATGGTTAAGTCGCTGAAGACACATTTTAAGAGTTGTTTGCATTATTGTGAAATAGTAGATGTTCCTTTCTCCTGCAGAATAATTTAGCTGATGCTTGTGCATGTGACAAAGCACAGTCTACATAGGGCTAGTTAAGAGATTAATAACCTGCATATACACAGTCTGCATTATAGTATGTGTATTGCTCATTATTCGTACAAGATATACTAAAACAAATGAGTAAATGCTGAAAAGAACAACAGTTTAGTTATGGTCCACTCAAGGTCATTGGTTGTGTTCGCTGTGTCAAATGAATCTTTTGAAATTAAGGCTTAAAAGTTGAACTTTGTTTCCTCACAGTATGAGTACCTTTGTAACATGGTTCTGTCTGGTCCTTTTTTTAGGAATTGCCTTTGAACTTGTCACCCTACTTCAAAGCTCCAACTCATGGACAATAAGTGAAATCCTGCTAATATACAGGGACTGGCCAATAATTACAATATATTTCGGCAAATCCCTTGGTAAAATCCCTGAAGAGCTTTCACCATGCACAACAATGAATTTGGTATTTTCAATGTGCTCATAATGTCCCAGGATATATGTAATGCCTTCAGCATTGTTCTGCAGCCCCTTCTACAGCCTTTTGCTAATCTGTCCCTTCTCATAATAAGATTTCACATTTTAGTTTAGCTCATTGTTGATTATATCTTAAAACAATTTAAGCAAAATTCATAATATTTAATTATGTACAAATGAATATGCAAAATGATAAGCAGAAGACAACTGCTCTGTGAGCTGTACTTAAAATGGCTATTCCAAAATATGTTGTAGGATTTTTTTTGCTCTATTTACACTGTTAAAGACACATTTAAATACAGATAAAACATATTTAGCTTGTACTAGAAAAATCTATGCACTGGTTTCACACATAAATCAACATAAAACATCTGTTGCTATGTGCTGTGGCTGCTGTTGGTGCCTGTTTGGCATCTCTTGCAGCAGTGGCTGCGCAGCAGCAGCTTGATGGCCAGCAGGAATGAATGGCAGGGTGGCTACCTCTCTGTCTTCGCACAGCATGTGGGCAACAGTGACAGTCGCAGTGTGATGCAATATGGTTTGTACCTCTTGTCATCATAAGTGATGGTCCTCCTTAGTGAACGCTGCTGTAGGCGTATCTGCTACACCAGGGGTGTCGAACTCCGGGCCTGGAGGGCCGCAGTGGCTACAGGTTTTCATTCTAACCCTTTCCTAATCAGTGAGTAGTTTTCACTACTAATTAACTCCTTTTCCCTTCATTTCAATAGCCCTGCTTTTAAGGATTCAGTGCTCTGAATGGATTTATTTCTTCATTAAATAACAACCAAACTGAAATGAGACGTGAAACGAGCCAACAGATGACCAGCTAAACTGGGATTTCAAACTCCAACCAATTTCATTCCAACCAGTCTCTTAATGAGAAGCTGATTCTTGCTGTTAATTAAACCCATTATTTAATTCAATGGCTTGTTGCTGCTCTCATTCTGCCACAGCAGACATTTCCAAATCTGTTGATTTTTTGATTTTTCTGTTTTTTCTAAGAACATCATCAAAATGTTTTGGTGACCTGAGAGATCAACCTTAATGAGACCTTCACCTTTCTTTATTTTCAGATATTGTGTGATGGGCACAGGTGAGCTGGTCATATGGTGGCTTGTTTGATGGCTCATTATTGTCCATCCATCCATTATCCAACCCGCTATACCCTAACTACAGGGTCACAGGGGTCTGCTGTAGCCAATCCCAGCCAACACAGGGCGCAAGGCAGGAAACAAACCCCGGGCAGGGCGCAGCCCACCGCAGTCTCATTATTGTTTGGCTACTAATTAAGGAAAAAGAGACCACTAAGGGGCCTGAGTCAAATTAATTAAAACTAAAGCAAAAGAAGTTAATTAGCAGTAAAAACGGCTCACTAATGAAGAAGATGGTTAGAATGAAAACATGCAGCCACTGCCGCCCTTGAGGACTGGAGTTCGACACCTGTGCGTACACAAACGTGTTCAGCACCAAGATTAGCTGGGGACCGATAAGGCTGATGCTAGTACCTCACTTTCATTTTCCATCTCCAGATCACTTGCATCAAACTCAGAGTCTAAAAAGTCCGATTCAGCAATAATACGTAAAATGTCCTTGGAGTATTTTGCTTTGCACATTTGCTTTAGTCTTTTTAGTCATTTTTGAGGCTGTTTGCTCTTCACTACTCATGCATGTGTACATCAGGGGTCTACATCAGCCCAGAAAGAGTTAAGTCAAGGTATTTTCAAGTTAAAACTAAGAAAGTGACTTTAGTAAAATAGATGAAGCAGAAGGTAAGGTACAAGATTTGTCTAATTTTTTTAGGCAGAATGGTTAAAAATGCTCCACTTTAAGAAATAAGTAAATGGTCCTACAGAGTAACAACACTGTTCAGTTAATTTGAATAATGTGATTAAACCTACAGTATCCCACCCTTTTTCCACAATAGATTAAAGTCTACAGCCCCTGTCACACTACATGATGTTTGAAGTAATTTTCACTCATAGCCTTCATTTACATAATATTAGTGTATCTGAGGTAGTCACAGCACACTCCTATGACTACCAGAGTAGTTTGACATCTCCAGTCACTCAGTCAGACTGGTTTGCAACTTGTCCTGGTAAAATCAAAGAGGTTTAATTAAGCCATGGTTCCCATGGATGCTGAGTTGGAAGTACAATGCATACAATGCAGCATCAAGGAATAAAGAAAAAATTGTGTTTTGAATGGAGAAAACGGAAAGGCTCATCTAGTGTTTATTGTACCATGGCCGAATGGAAACAGGAAAAAGATGAGCCAAGACTGTGGCTGAATTCACCATAGCTGGAAAACATTCATATAGCCACCAGCACTGTCAGGCAGTACATCAACTGACTTCCAAAATGCAATGGACTCTCAATAGTTTAGAAATTTCTAGCTGTGTTAGATGCCATGAAGCAGTTGTGTAATTTGTCATCCCCTGTGATTTATAGTCAAATAATGTGTCATCCTTACAGTGACAGAGACTGTAGTCTCTAATTTAAATATGCTTTTCAACTAAAAACAGTGTATTGTGCCAACAGTCTTACTGCTAATCAGCACTACCATCTAGTCTTTGGATGTTTTATTCAAAGCAACCCCCCTGGACACAGCTGAACCAAGAAAATGTCACAAATAGATAAGAAATTCACCCATGATTACGTTTTCACTGTTGGAATAGGAGGATTTTTGTGAGGATGATTTAGAACATGTATCTAAAGTTTTATTAAGTATGTGCAATATTAAACAAAATGTCAAAGTAAAAACATCTTATTAGGAGCACATGCTTCCCTGTATATGTTGTGTGATATTTAATTGTTGCAAGCAGAAACTCTTGTCAGTTTCTGGTAAAATCTTCAAAGAAAGGATTATTGTTTGTCAAAAGGAATTGTTTAGAGCATTTAGAAGTAGGTCCCTTTCATTTGGAAAAATTATCCCAGATGAACAGCCACAAATGGGACTAGTCTAGGTCCTTAGCATTCGGCATTGACTTGACATATTTCTGATCTCAAATTTAGTTGTGCCTTTATTATGAAACCTTGGCTTCTAGAATTTTCTAGTTTTAATCCATTTTGAATTATAACAATATATTTCAAATTACAACAAAGTACTTTAAATTCTACCACTCAATTATTAGTGAGTAACCTAGTTACTAAAAGAAAATAAATGATTACTTTTTAAGTAATTTTTTCTGACTGCTAGTTGTTAATAGAAACCTTATGAGACCAATAATGCCCACCCATACTTTAGAAGAATATAAATAAAATTATCCTTTAAATTGTTTGATTATCATAACCATGTCATTTAAGAAAATGTATTAACTCAAACATGTATTAATTTGCAAATTATACACCAAATAGATACAGTGGAACCTCGGTTCACAACCATAATTCGCTCCAAAACTCTGGTCGTAACCCGATTTGGTCGTGAACCGAAGTGATTTCCCCCATAGGAATGTATGTAAATACAATTAATTGTTCCAGACAGTACGAACTGTATATAAGTATATTTTTTTAAAGATTTTTAAGCACAAATATAGTTAATTATACCATAGAATGTGCAGCATAAAAGTAAACTAAATGTAAAAACATTGAATAACACTGACAAAACCTTTAAAAACAGAGAAAACTATCACTGCAAGAGTTTGCGCTATAGCGCTACGAACTGCTCGCTAAAAACACTTTTTTTAATGAGTTTTAAGAACAGGGAAAAAAAATGAACATTTGAAAAATCCTTAATTTAATAAAGCACCAAGAAATGTAACATTGCAACAATGCACGCTACGAACCGATCACTGTAAACAGAAGTGAAGTGGAGGTTAAAATCCAATAGAAAAAAGTCTTTAACTGCCTTCTCGGCCTTATGCGGCCAGCCCTCTCTCTCTTGCTCGCATGCGCGGGCTTGTATGTGTGTGTCTCTCTCACCCGCGCTTGTGTGTGTGTGTGTCTCTCGGGCGTGTGTGTCTGTGTGTGTTGCTCTCTCTTGCTCCCTCGTTCGCTAAACAGGGAGAGACTGAACACGTGCGGAAGTCATCGGCGCACACAAACTGAAAGGGAAACTGGCTTGTTCATATACCGAGTGTGTGGTCGTGAACAGATGCAAACGTTTGGCGAACATTTTGGTCGTAAACCGATTTGTACGTGTTCCGAGACGTTCATGAACCGAGGTTCCACTATACATTCCAATTTGACAAAATGAACAAAGTGAAATATAACAAAAAATACCTATTTGCATTTGCTATATGCTGCATTTTTAGAGTAGTCTAAAAGTTTAATCGTATACTGAAAACTGAAGAAAATTTTTTAACACTGAGAGCTTAATTTTTCTTTGTTTTTTGTCTGAAATTAATTTTAGTTTTTGGTCACCTTAGTGTTACTCTGGATGAAGACGAATACCATGAAGACTCTATCCTATCATAGTATCTAGTTTCAATATCAATGCTTTCTAAAGCATTTCATGATATTTAGAAATATTTAAATTATGTAGAAACATGTATTTATTTTTAATATTTAATTTACAATATTTTGCATCTTTTGTGCAGCCTGACAAGTATTTCTGAGGAAACCATTAGTTTACTTCAGTGTGAGATCGACAAAATCACAGAAATATTTGCAAACTTTGCTGAACTCCAAAAAATGCATTTAAGTCAATACAGAAGGAGGAACTTAACTAGTTTTAAGTGGATTATAATGATGCAGTAGTGTGTAAAGTATCCCAGAGGGCTAGGGAAGCATCTGCAAACTATATTGGACCAAACGTGATCTAAGCTGTGAGGCAGCAGTGGTAACCATATATCTCTCTCTATATAAAAAAAAATCCTGGAATGTAAAAGCAAGGTGACAAGACGTGATCCTCTCGGAAATTCTCGAAAGATATATATATATATATATATATAGATATATTTCAATACGTGTCTGCCACTGCTGATGAACACGTATTAGCACAGCTGGAGTTATGCTTGTAGTGGCGTTGATGATACGTTCCCTAAGATGATTTATGTTTTGTATCTTTTCCTGATACACCATGGCCTTCAACTGCCACCAAAGATAAAAATCAAGTGAGGTGAGATCTGGGGATCTGGGAGGCCACTCCACAGGACCACAGTGACCAATCCAAGGATCTGGAAATTGCTAAAATGGAGATATTGTTTGAAGTCCCAGCACCGGATGTCGTTTGAAAATCTGTATTTGTATGCAGATGCTTTGTACTTTTTCCTTCCATGAAGATAATAGAAATACCTTTTAAACAGTAATAAATCTTTTGTTATTATTAATATTTCACAGTGATATGTTTTATTTCTAAGGAGAAGGAGTGGGAGGCTTGATTTTAGACCATAGTGGGCACATGGCTAATTATGCATGCAAAGTAACCATCTGCTCTGTGTGGCCAGTGCACAGGGTTCAGTATTATATGTCCAGTGGCTGCATTCATAATATTCTCATTATGGTCAGGTAAATGTAAGGTTTTTTTTTTTAACATGCAGGTTGGAAGTACTGATTGCCTGAAGCATCTCTGCAAAAATCTTACAGTATTCATGCATGCAAGTTTTGCACATGGCTGCTACAGTTCTATGATGTTATACTGGCCTCACAAAGCACCATTGGGCGCTGAGGAAAAAAAATATTAATCTAAGTTAGTCACAGGGTGAATTTTCAGGAAATTTCTGTGAACAAGGTCACTGACGAATATAGCATATTCACTGCACTAAACATTTTGATGAATTTCGATGATCAACACTATTCTACTCTAGGTGAATATGATGGAATTTAGTAGTAAATGATAAAGACGCCCTTAGTTGTTTTCCAGATGATGGTTCGAAGAGAGTGAAGATCGGAAAACACACACAATACTACAGGGATTATCTTTCTTGGAGGTGTTGCTTTTTCCTGGGAATTCCCCAGGATGAGCTAGAGATAATATGGCATGTCCTGTTTAACACAGTGTACTACAACCATTACCCTAACCAGGAAAAGTATCTGGAAAGTAAGCAAGAGGTACTTACTCCAAGTTTCCACTTTACAGAAAACAGAAAAAGAACAACTGGTATAACTGTCAAATAAATGTTCCAATTAGTAAAGTTTTTAGAGATTTTTATCAAATATCAAAATAGCATAAAGTTTATGTGAACCATTGTAGAACCTCTTGCCAGCACTCCATTTTTTCAATATGACGGGGAGTTAAATTTGACCAGCACAACTGAAAAAACATTGCCTTAATATGTCCAATGTTAGTGAACAGAATCCAGTGAAATTGTAAAGTGAAATGTAATTGTTCAGTTTTATGAACAATAAATAATGCAATCAAGCAACTTAATTCTGTACTTGCAAAGACAGGCCAACAGAAAGCTCCATGTGATTTTATCCAAATTAAATACTTGAATGACTTTCTGCAAGTATACATGGTAACCCAATATTAAATGATTCTAATGCACCCATATTTGTAACATAATTTGCTAGTCAGACAGAATGTGCCAAATATTTCTGTATTACACGAGCACTAAAAATGCATCCTTGAGAACAAAATTTCCAGAACCCTTATGCAATTACTTGTGTTTTTAGGAACATGTTAAAAGAACATACCATACATAGGCATATACCAGACATAATATACATATTCAAGCAAGTGTTTCGTAGTTGTGAATCTATACTCAAAACGTAAAATTTCCTATTGGATATTTACTCTTCTATAGTTCAAAATAGGGCAAAAATAAAATATAGTTACAATGCGATTTATATTGTACTAACTTGACACCTTTACCTGACACATATTGGGGGAGCATGTGCTGATTCAGTGCAGTGCCGCACCCACCACACAACAAACCACCTGGATTGGGACTCAAGTGCAGCTGTGCAATGGTTGACATCTCAGCACCACAATGGAACACTGTGAGGTTTTTTTTACAGTGGCTGGAATGCCAGTCCTGCCACCAACCTCCAAGTTTTCCCTGCAAGTTGAAGAACCTGCTTGCAGGGCTGGATGCAGATTAACATCTTACCCAAAGCAAAGCAATTGCAGGTTAAGGGCCTGCTCAAGGGCCCAGCAAAGTAGAGTTACTTCTGGCATTTATGGGATTCAAATCGACAACCTTCTGAGTGGTGGCACAGATCCCTAGCCTCAGAGCCACCACTCCGCCAGCAGAGCTACAAAATTATCTCCCATGTGTTATCGTAAGGTCATATAAATTGATAACCTTTACACACTTCTCTTAGGTCAGTTTGACTGGGCACTATAGATGGTGCACTGGCACTCTACAAATTAATCCTTCAAAGGCAAATACCTTATAAGTGACTAGTCATCATTAACATACTGAATTGAACAAAACACTGGATTATTTTCACAGAAATTACATTTTCTGTAATGAAATTTACTATATCTGAAATTAATGTAGGTGATGTATGCATCAAGGCATGATTTTCTTATCAAAATTAACTATATATATAATCAAAGCCTTATCAATATTAATATCTGACAAATATTTAATGGTGAGAAAGGGGGGGGCAATTTATCACAGTGATGCAACCTACATAAATAGTTTTGACATTCTCTTTCTGTTTTGTGTTTTTTTCCTATCTAAGAATGGTTCATTCAGGATAAATCTCTTATCTGCAAAATTTGACAAAAAAATCACATTTTTTGGTTATTATTTACTTTTGATGCATTTATCTGAAAAGTCATTTAGAAATAACAGACTACTATAAGTAAGGAAAATATAATATGCAAAGGTTTGACCTTCATTGGAGATATTTGGTTTTTTTTTTGTTTGGATTGTATATTTATCTTATATTTTATACTTTTTTTTTGTAAAATATATATAGAGTATTAAAAGGAAATATTATAGGCAGTGTGCCATCTCAATTCAGATCATTAACTTCCAAAGCCTGGTGCATTGAAACCATAAATACAAATTTAAATATACATACCAATTATTCACTTGTAGTATGGTGAGACCCGTATCTTGTGCCAATTGCTTTTTTTGTTCTTCTGAAGGGTATGGATGCTGAAAGATAGAATAAAACAATAAAAATCTTGTCATTAACTCACTGCTTAACTTTCTCAACTGAGAAGACATTTTAAAGTGGTAATTAATTACTGAGAAAGTTGAGGTATGCCCCTTTCTCAAAATCATTAATGGAATATAAATTCATGTAACTAATGGCAGCAAAAGGCTAGCCAATTATACCGTTAAGTGAAGTGCAGAAACAGCTACATTAATTAGGGTGCAGCTGTACAATCTCTGAAATTTACTCTAGACAGGCTAACTTTTTAAAACAGAAAAAATGCATAATTTAAAGGTAATATTATGTAGACCAGAACAAAAAGACACTTTAAACAATACATACGTTTGGATAATTTTGACTTTTCTAACAATGTACATTTTTAATTGTAAAATTACATTATTAAGCCGAGCTTAGTGGTTTTAAGTTCCCAGCATACTCTATAAGCTCTTAATGTCCTTCTTGTTATGAGCAGTATTCTGGACCTCTAAAAGGTTACTTTTTCTTGTAATGCTTTAATAACATTTATTTGAAAGATTCATTAGCTATGTTAATACTTTGCTTTGTACATTTCAATCTCAAAAGTGAAGAATATAAAAATACAGAAAACCATCGTAAAGTTATATATTGATTAAAATCTGAGATTGTTTGTTTCTAGGAGGGTTTAAAAGGCATATACTGTACAAAAATACCATTATACAGTAAATATTCATAAAATAGCTTCAGATTGAAATATGAAACCATTGAATTTAGATGCTTCAAGTTACAGCCTAAAAATCAAAGAAATCAGTCTACAGGAAAGCAGATCTGTTCAGCAGAAACTACATAAAGATTAAGCCATAGATCCTTCAACTGGTAAAATTCTGTCAATTTCTATTAATTTTCAGGCTTTCCTCATGGCTAACATGTTACATATTCTTGCTTTTGGAATAAAGACACATTAGAAGATTTATTGAGTGCTACATGATAACATAAATAACGGATTTACCTTTTATCCACAAAAGTTGGCTACCTGTAAAAATTTATGATTGCTCAGAAGTATCTCATCAATATTAAAAGCAAAACAATGTTCAGCACTCTGTTCTTAAATCTGGATTTACTTACGTAAAATAAAGTTACATTCTATGAATATATTTATTTGTTACTTCTTATTACTTTCCTCAAAAGCATAATATTAATCTGAAATATATTTTCATATTAACTTCTCAATTTATAAAATTCAATAACAGATTTATACATTAAATGAAATATTATTCTATTAAATGTAATTGTATGCTTTGTTATTATAATAATTTTAAAACACAAACTTAAATAAATGTTAACACTCCTTCAGAGGAGGCTATGATTAAAGCACATTTAAACTATTTGCTTATCAGTAGTAATGGTCTATCAAAAACTTATCACATATTTAAATTAACTTATTTTAATATTAAAGAGCTTTGGGTTGGTATTAGTTAAAAATTTTAGAAGGAGTCAAAACTTTGTTGACTTAAAACTTCATATTGGCATCATAGCTACTCTTTCAGATCAGAACTGTCAAAAGATGCATTTTTATCATTACTGTACACACTTTAACATTAACGCATGTTATATTGTAACATTATGAACATTTTTGTGTCATATGTTTACAAAGCTACTTTTAATTGGTGTTTATCTCCTGCTCTTTTATTTAAACTGAAAAATATATGCTCACAAGACAAAATGTGAAAACAGGAAAAGCATATAGAAAATAATATTAATTAGAATTAATACTTTTTACTGTGTCATACTGTCTCTAACTTTATTGCTATATATTTTTTCCAGGAAAATGAAAAAGAATTTTGTTTATAACTGTTTTTACAATATATTTTACAAGGAAAGTTATAGATATGCCTGTTAGGTTAACTGTACCCACTAAATTTTCCCAGTACGAGTTAAGTAAAATTTGTGTGACTGTGCACACTGTAATGGACTTGAGTCTCAGTACAAACTTTGCTCCTCCTTTTGTCCAGTGACCAGGTCAATACAACTCTCAATTGAACAACCAGTTTAGAAAATAAATCATAAATAAAATAAATTTAACTCAAAATTCAGTTTATTTTTGCATAGCATTCTTCATTGAATACAGAATGAAAGCTCTGTGAATGCAATTACATATATTGCATACATGGTGGCGCAGTGGTAGTGCTGCTGCAGTTAGGAGACCCAGGTTCGCTTCCCGGGTCCTCCCTGCGTGGAGTTTGCATGTTCTCCCTATGTCTGCGTGGGTTTCCTCCAGGCGCTCTGGTTTCCTCCCACAGTCCAAAGACATGCAGGTTAGGTGGATTCTAAATGTGTTTGTGTGTGTCCTGCGGTGGGTTGGCACCCTGCCCAGGATTGGTTCCTGCCTTGTGCCCTGTGTTGGCTGGGATTGGCTCCAGCAGACCCCTGTGACCGTGTGTTTGGATTCAGCAGGTTGGAAAATGGATGGATGGATATTGCATACACATAAAGATACAGATTTGTTTGAAACTCACAGTAACAAAAGGAAGTTCCAAAGTGAGTAACATAACTGGAACTTAATATCTTTCTATTAACATTATCAAAATAAGCAAAACATATTTAACTACCATTATTAAATAGGGCAATAACAGATGGGGTTAGGACATGTGTGAATTATGTTGTAACCTTAATTTACTATGTCTGCAGACAGGAAATTAGTTGCACAGTTTACAAAGAAACATTTGTTGTTAGGTTTGATTGTTGTCTTCACCTTCTATAAACACACACAGAACACTAGAAAAAAATGACTGAGGTGAAACTAACTGAATTCTCTATTAAGCTATCAGAAAGCAGGCCTGGGGGGCAGAAGTAATGCTACTTGTAAGAACATAAATCTAACACAAGTGGAATGCTTTTCTTTAATAGTGTTGGAAAAATAAAAATAGAAATCTTGTCAAATAGTTCCATACATGAAATTGATCTAAAAAAGGAAAAGGCCAACTTTGAATTACTGTACAGGTATAGCAGTAAATGCTTACACCAGATCATTGAGTATGTGGAGATGGTGTTTGCAAAGAAATATAAGCTGAATATATTAATAGACTGCTGGAACCTTAAAAGTCCTTGAATTCTGGTTTGTCATTTATAACTTTTTGAACTCATGTTTTTATTAAATTCATATCAGTTTAAAGCTCTCCATTCAAAATTCAAATTTTTTATATCAAAATAAATTCAAGATTTTTTTTTTTGCTGAACTAATTATTCTACAAACACAAAACATAAAACAATGTGCTCAAGATGAGGTGGAATAAACCCATATAATCCTGAAATTGAAATAATGCACTTGGAATGAAAGCTAAAAATGGTTACAAAATGTCAAAACTAATACAAATTATATATTACTTTTGTGAACTAGCAAAATCAGAATTCTTTTTGTTCTTTTTTTATTAGGATTCATATACTGTAATTCAGTGTATCTTCAGCATACTTCATTCAAAATGTTTATTCCATATACATGAATCAAAACAAAAAGAATCATGAAAGTCATAATAAATACAGTATTAAGATGTCTCATAATAATTACAGCATCAAAAATACCCACAAATAATTAAAAATATTAAAAGAACAAAAAGTAAAATGAAACAACAAAAGGCCAAGGAAAGGGCTCATCTTAAAAGCTAGATCACTGAAAGCTGAAAAATATACTTTCTGTTGAACACAAGACTGAGAACTACGATTGATTAATGTAAGCATGGTCCAGTTAAATTATTGCTGTGGTACATACATTTTGCCATTCTATCTTCTAATAGTACAGAGAGATGTCACACAATGTATGTCTAACATTAGTTACAACAATGCAGATCTCCTGTGTTGCATGTAGTTATAAATAAAGCTTTCTTAAAATATGCTAGGTATTAAAACTTATGTCCTGGCCTTAATTTGGGATATTTACAATAGAGTTTAATAGTATTGTCCGTGTATAGACATCCTAACTACAATTTGTCTTTCTTTGAGGAATTCTCAGACTTGGTGTCAATTATAATTATGAACTATGACACATTCCTTATAGTTGGCAACTTTAATTTTCATATCTATAATCAGTATGACCTGAAAACAAAAGAATTCATGAACATCCTGGACTCTTTTGAGTTGAGCCAGCATGTTAGTCAGCCAACACACAAAGCAGGGCATATGTTGGATTTAGTAATTACTAAAGGACTAAAAGTTGATGTGAAGCAGATCGTTGATATTGGTTTATCAGACCATTTTCTCTTACTATTTAATATAGAAATAATGCTAGAAAAAATTA
Source organism: Polypterus bichir lapradei (assembly GCA_026402145.1). Classification (NCBI taxonomy): domain Eukaryota; kingdom Metazoa; phylum Chordata; class Cladistia; order Polypteriformes; family Polypteridae; genus Polypterus; species Polypterus bichir. The sequence continues at coordinate 34,820,852 of JANRMT010061414.1, read as the reverse complement.
ACAAGTAGCATATTGTTAAAAAACGCTTCTTTGATTCATCTGCAGCATCAAATTTTACAAACTTTTTAAGCAACCAGTCCATTTGTAGTGCTTACTACAATAGTGAGGATAATGTAAATAGTAAGGTGGAAAATTTTAAAACTAAAGTGAGAGCAGCCGCTGACATAGTCATTCCTGAAAAGACAGTTAAAAAATCATCCAGCACTGTTACACCATGGAAGACCCAAAAAGTGTCTGATCTAAAGAAAACATGCCAGAGAGCTGAGCGTAAATGGAGAAAAACTAAACTGATTATCAACTATGAGATATTGAAGGCTAAAATAACAGAATACAACAACATAGTCCATCTTGAGAGGTGGTGCTATTTCTCTTAAATTATAAATAACAATGCTAGTAATCCCAGGGTTTTATTCTCTATAATTGATCATCTGCTAAACCAAGGTCACTCAATGGAATGCCTCCAAAAATTCCAGTGATACTTGTGAGGCTTTATATTATATATGCTATATTTTTTAATCACAAAATTAATGATATTAGAAATAATATAGTACATAGATAGATAGATAGATAGATAGATAGATAGATAGATAGATAGATAGATAGATAGATACTTTATCTATGTATACTGATACAAAGAAACAATATTAAATTAAATAGTAATAAAAATGAAAAATGAAAAAAATAAAAATACATCTCCCCAATACTCCTCTTAAACCCTGGTACTTCATTTTAAACAAATTAAATTCTTTCACTAGGATTACCTGATTTATATAAAATAATTTCTCAACTGAGACCCTCCACCTACATTCTTGATCCAATACCAACAAGTTTTTTCAAAGAAGTATCTGCCGTGGTAATTGATAGTATTTTTGACTTAGTAAATTCATTCATCATTAGATATGGATGTCTTCCCAGACTGTCTTAAGACTGCCTTAAGAAAAATAATCTTGACTCCTCTGCTTTTGAAAATTTTAGACCTATTTCTAACCTGCCTTTCTTAAGTAAAATCCTAGAAAAGGCAGTCATTAGGCAGCTAAATGAACACCTCAATGAACATGCTATTTTTGATAAGTTTCAGTCGGGTTTTAGAACAAATCATAGTACAGAAACTGCCCTCATTAAAGTAGTAAATGACTTGTGGGTAAATGCAGACAGAGGCCATTTATTTGTTCTCATCCTCTTAGATCCGAGTGCTGCATTTGATACAATCGATCACAATATTCTTAAAAATCGCCTTAGTCAATGAGTGAGCCTCTCTGGCAGTGTCTTAAATTGGTTCGAGTCTTACCTGGCAGGTAGAAAATTCTTTGTCAGTTGAGGTAATTACACTTCAAAGACACATGATATTGTATATGTTATTCCGCAAGGATCTATTCTGGGTCCACTGATCTTCTTGATCTAGATGCTTCCATTAGGTTAGATTATCTGAAGTCATAACGTAAGCTACTACAGCTATGCTGATGACACACAACTGCATTTATTAATAGCGCCTGATGACCCTGATTCTCTTGGTTCACTGACACAATGTCTTACATGTGTTTCTGAATGGATGAGTATTAATTTTCTCAAACAAAATAAGGAGAAAACAGAAATTTTAGTGATTGGCAAAAAATGATATAATGGGGGTATTAGAAATAAACTTGATCCATTAGGATTAAAAGTCAAGACAGAGGTAAAGAATTTAGGGATAATTATTGACTCTGACTTAAATTTAGGACAGCATTTTTTCACTTAAGAAATATAGCAAAAGTTAGATCTCTTATAACTTTGCAAGATGATGAGAAATTAGTTCATGCTTTTGTTTTCAGTCAGCTAGATTACTGTAACGCACTCCTCTCAGGACTATCCAAAAAATACATCAATTGATTGCAACTAGTGCATAATGCAGCTGCCAGAATCATAACTAGGAAAATAAAATCTGACAACATCTCTCCAGTTCTGATGTCACTACATTGGTTACCTGTGCCATTTAGAATTGACTTTAAAATACTGCTTATGGTTTACAAAGCCTTAAATAATCTCTCCATCCTATATTTCAGAATGCCTTTCACCTTACATTCCAAATCGTAACCTTAGATCTTCAAATGAGTATCTGCTTATAGTTCCAAGAGCTAAAATTAAAAGAAGTGGTGAAGAGGTCTTCTGCTGTTATGCACTTAAAATCTGGAACAGCTTACCAATAGAAATTTCCCAGGCTAATACGGTCGGGGCACTTTAAAAAAACTGCTAAAATCTCATTATTTTAACATGGCTTTCTCATAGCTTCATTTTAGTTTAATTCTGATATTCTGTATATGCATTTAATTATCATTATCATTCTTGGTGACTCCGAAATCCGTACTAACTCCTACTTTCTCTGTTGTTCTCGCCACCACCACCCGATCAAAGCACAGTGCTTTGACCGGACCTTACTTTTATTCTATGTTAATTAGTATTGCCTAATTTACATTTTATATTTTGTCTTTTTTCTCTTTCTTTATCCTGCAAAGCACTTTGAGCTACATCTTTTGTATGAAAATGTGCTATATAAATGAATGTTGTAAATAAATAAATAAACAAAGCACATGTACAGTTTCCTACTTGTATCTTGTACAAAGCATAACACCTTAAATTTAAGACATAACATCTTTACTTTACAATAAAGTATATTTTATATAGCTTTCTCCAAATTACTACAGGACTTAAATCATTAAAGAATCCACTAAATGAAAAAACTGCCTAAAAGAATATAACAACATATAAATAAATTATAAAACATTTAGTTCATGACAATGGCATAATAAGAATTAAAAAAAATGCCCTTGTGTCATCGCTACTTTTAAAGAACAAAAAAACTTCAATAATTCACAACATTCGAACAATGTAAATATCCAGCAGATTTAAAAGATTGTTTAATGCAATCCTGGAAAGTGAGAGGACTAGAGAAAAAAGATGTGCAAAACTGTTGTAACTGCAGAGGGATAAAATTGATCAGCCACAAGCATGAAGTTATGGGAAAGAGCAGTGGAAGCTAGGTTAAGAAGAGAAGTGATGATTAGTGAGCAGCAGTATGGTTTCATGCCGGGAAAGAGAACTACAGATGCAATGTTTGCTCAGAGGGTGTTCATGGAGAAGTTTACAGAAGACCACAAATAGTTGTATTGTGTCTTTGTGGACTTGAAGAAAGCATATGACAGGGTGCCTAGAAAGGAGTTGTGGTATTGTATGAGAACATCAGGAGTGGCAAAGAAAGTGTAACAGTGTTGAGGTCTGCAGTAGGAGTGATGGATGCATTCAATGTGGAAATGGGATTACACCAGGCATCATCTCTCAGCCCTTTTTTTATTTGCAATGGTGATGGTCAGACTGACTGTTTGGACAAGAGCCCCCGTGGACTATAATGTTTGTGGATGACAGCATAATCTGTAACAAGAGTAGGGAGCAGGTCGAGGAGCCCCTGGAGAGGTGGAGATACGCCCTAGAGAGAAAAGAAATGAAGATCAGTAGGACCAAGACAGAATACATGTGTGTGAATGAAAGGAAGTTCAGAGGGATGGTGAGGATGCAGGGAGTAGAGTTGGTAAAGGTGGATGTATTTAAATACTTGTGATCAACAGTACAGAGTAACGGGGAGTGTGGAAAAGAGGTGAAGAAGAGAGTGCAGGCAGGGTGGAGTGGGTGGAGAAGAGTGTCAAGAGTGATTTGCAACAGATTGGTACCAGCAAGTGTGAAAGGGAAGACTCTGTAAGATGGTATTGAGACCAGCTATGTTATATGGTTTGGAGACGGTGGCACTAACGAAAAGACAAGGGACAGAGCTGGAGGTGGCAGGGTTAAAGATGTTAATATTTGCATTGGGTGTGACAAGAATGGACAGGATTAGGAATTAGTACATTAGAGGGTCAGCTCAGGTTGGACACTTTGATAAAGCCTGAAAGGCGAGATGGCGTTAATTTGGAGAGGCTGCAAAGAAGAGAGGCTGGGTATATTGCGAGAAGGATGCTAAGGATAGAGCTGCCAGGCAACAGAAAAAGAGGAAGGCCTAAGAGAATCTTTATGGATGTGGTAAGAGAGGACATGTAGATAGTGGGTGTAACAAAGCAAGATGCAGAGTACAGGGAAATATGGAAACAGATGATCTGCTGTGTCAACCCCTTTTGGGAGCAGTTGAAAGCAAAAAAAGAAGAAAAAGAAGAATGACAAAAGAGCCAAAGCTGATTCTATTAATACTCAAGGCAAGGGACTAAGGCTGATGGCAACATGTGGATGACAAAAACATAAATGATCTCATGGAGATCTTAAAGACTGTAAAAGTTACACAGAATAATCTTCTAGACTTAAACTCCTAATATGGAGGCAAGGAAGAACAACACACATAAATTGTAATACAGTATAATGTATAAATAGTTCACAGAGATATTAGGTTAGGATCACACAAAAGAGACCTGATCTAGTCACAGACCAAGGCCAATGCTGAAAAGGTATGAGTTTTATGTTATTGGAATTCAGTCTACAAAGTATACTTACTTTCAGGCACTGACATCACTGAGGTAAGAGACTGGGTGCATGCGTCCTGGTATGCATCTAAAAAAAGGTCTTTGTGCTCAGTTTTATTACCACAGTGCTTGCATAGATTTTGCATTGGATCTTGGTAATGAATGGTTAATTATTGATCAAGAGTAAAAGAGAGTATAATGAGTAATAATAGGGTACAAAGAAAACACAATGCATTTAGACAGGCAGAAACATAATCCTTGATTGTTAAGTTTAGGTATTTCAGAAGGAAGACAGGTAAAGGAGACCAAGCACAATATAATATATAATCCACAATCAGAAATCTTAGGTTCAGTGATTTTTGAAGATAAGTATTTTAAAAATAATAAGTAATAAAAGAATCTGATTATGATGTAAAAATTGGCTAAATCAATATTCGTACTGTACAACAACTTGTCTCTAGAACTTATTTAGTTTAGTTACAATGACAAAAAATATTAGAAACTGTTATCACTGCAACACTAAAGGAGCAATTTGAGACAAAATAAAGCAGTGGGTAGAAGTGGGCAGTAGTTAGGCTTTTTAACCTGGATATTGTACCAAGTTGCTCAACAAAACAATGCTGTGTAATTGAGGCAGGGGGGATTGTGTGGATAGTTATGTGCAGAATCCATGATCTCACCAAGTGTTTACCCTTTATTTCTCCCAATGACAGGTTCAAAGATGAGCAGTATGTGTTTAAGAAGTATTCACCAAAGACAATTTAAGATCTTACCAAGGGTAAAGTAAAACACAACTGTATTCATCTTCCGATTCTCTGGATGGGACCTAACATGAAACATGTGTGCAATGATATCTAACTTGCAGATTCAGTACAGCCTGTCTGTAGTAATGAAACTTGTACAGTAGTAGTTTGTGAGCAACTCTAGGTTGTGCTTAGCAAAGAACATTTAATCACACAAGTATTCTTTTAGGCACAGAGCTGTCTTCAAACACAGTCATGAAGCAACTTTCTGAATATAAACTTGCACTTTGGCAGATACCATGAGATTTGCAGCTCTACTCCAAAACAGGTAGTGTTTATCAGCAGAGATCAAAATAGTTGCTGCATTACATTTTACCAGAACACGCCAGGGAAAAACTGGCAGAAAAAGAGGTTTTTAAAACTTACCTAATCCATGATTGATTTATTGCATCTCATGCTGCTGGGATAGCTTCCAGCTCCCTGCGACCCTGAAATTGGGTAGGCGGGTTCGGTAAATGTGTTGTAAGAATAAGCACCCTTGGTCATTTTTTTGGTTTACTTGGGATGAATAAATGTGCCAAATATAGGGCAATTTTACATGATTACCATAAATATAAGATGAAATTAGTAACAGATACAGCAACAAACAATAACTGGTGTCTAGATCTACACAGACATTAAAGGTCTTAGTTGACATCTCCTCAGTTCATCCTGCAGTGGTTGACCTTAAAAAAGTAGTATAAAGTAACATAAACTGGATGCAGAGGTTACTAGAAGTGGAATACAGGGTAGGCAAAGAGAAACGAAATTGCCTAACAGAAAACACACTATTGAACAAAGAATTCTTCTAAAATCATGGAGGGTAAACAGGAGCCACTGAAAGTGCACTCTGAAAGGGCATCAAGCAAAAAAAAAAAATGGACCAAATATTCACCAAGACAGAAAACTGCATCATAAAAAGGAAACAGTACTGGAAGATTATTTCTAAACTACTGTTCAATGTTTCTTTACATAAACACACATTAGAATTTCAAATACTTGAAATTTTGATCTTTATCATGTACACTATAAAAAGTACTCTTTACTGCAGAGTTAGAAAAGTGGCAACAGTAAGAGCCACTTACATTCTATATTTTACTTACACTCACCAGCCAGGATATTGGGTACACCTCTTCAACTGGTTGTTAACGCAAATATCTAATCAGCCAATAGCATGGCAACATCTCAATGCATTTAGGTATGTAAACATTGTCAACACAACCTGCTGAAGTTCAAACCAAGCATCAGAATATGGAAGGAAGGTGATTTCAGTGACTTTGAATGTGGCATGGTTGTTGGTGCCAGACGGGCTGGTCTGAGTATTTCAGAAACTGCTGATCTACTAGGGCCCTCTCTAGGGTTTACAGGGAATAGTCTGAAAAAGAGTATATATCCAGTGGCCATTCCCTGGGTGAACATGCCTTGTTGATGCCAGGGTTCAGAGGAAAATGGCCAGACTAGTTTGAGCTGATAGAAACGCAATAGTAACTCAAGTAACCACTTGTTACAACCAAGGTATGCAGAAGAGCATCTCTGAATGCACAACATGTCTCACTTTGAAGCAGATGAGCTACAGCAGTGGGAGACCACACCAGGTTCCACTCCTCTCAGCTAAGAACAGGGAACTAAGGCTACAATTTACACAGGCTCACCAAAATTGGACAATAGAAGATTGGAAAAACGTTGCCTGGTCTGATGAGTCTCTATCTTTGCTGCGACATTCAGATGGCAGTGTCAGGATTTACTGTCAGCAACATGAATGCATGTATCCGTCCTGCCTTTCATCAACGGTTCAGGCTGGTGGTGGCTTGGGACACTTTTGGCCCTTTAGTACCAACTGATCATTTTTTAAATGCCAAAGCTTACCTGAATCTTGTTGCTGACAATGTCCACTCCTACATGAGTGCCGGATAATGCGTTATGTCACAAAGCACAAATCATCTCAAACTGGTTTCTTAAACATGACAATGAGTTCACTGTACTCAAATGGCCTCCATAGTCACCAGATCTCAATCCAATGGTGCACCTTTGGGGTGCGGTAAAATGGGAAATTCACAGCCAACAAATCTGCAGCAATTGCGTGATGTTTACCTAATAAAGTGGCCAGTGAGTGTATATACAGTCATGCACTGATTTACGACCAGCTGAACTGAGGCCATTCATTCTCATGGTTGAGAGTAATAGAAAATCAATAGGGAAAAAATGTTCTAGACATTGCCATAACCAACCGCTAGAGGCCATAAAGACTATACTTCTTATGCTTATCATGTACTTGTGGCAGTGCTGCCAGGCATAAAATGATAAACTCTGTTTAGAAGCAGTGAGAGAAGTGGTGGTGGAGCTGCAAAGGTAGTAGCCACTTGGCTGTCCTTCTTCATGTACTGATGCTGCAACCAACAAATAGTTACAAACTAGCAATAAGTAATATATATATATATATATA